>PVHT021183634.1:37634712-37660934 GCA_004024745.2 Catagonus wagneri | reverse complement strand
GAGACAAGACACTATTAAACTCCTGGAAGAAAACATTGGCAAGACACTCTCGGACATCAGCCTTACTAATGTCTTCTCAGGTCAGTCTCCCAAAGCAACAGAAATCAGAGCAAAGATCAACCAATGGGACCCAATTTCTTTTTCTTAGTGGACTGTTACAATACAGAGTAGAATTTGACAAAGCCTGTCTGAGTTTGTGTCTTTAATTTTTGGAAATTGGAAAAGGTTTAAAAAGAAATTTTTTTATTTTTAGAGCTGCACCTGTGGCATGTGCAAGTTCCCAGGCTAGGGGTCTGAATCAGAGCAGTAGCCACCTGTCTATGCCACAGCAATGCCACATCCAAGCTGAGTCTGAGACCTACACAACCGCTCACGGAAATGCTGGATTCTTAACCCACTGAGCGGGGCCAGGGATTGAACCCGTGTCCTCATGGAGACTAGTCAGGTTCATTTCTGCCGAGCCACAACAGGAACTCCGGAAAGGATCTTGTAGAAACATCTAGTAAGCTAACCCTCACATGGTAAACTGAGTTGCCATGTAATGATTCATTTGAAATTAAGATAGTAGTTTGTAAGCTATTTGAAAATGTGTATGAAAGAAACAAACAGAAGGAAGGGAATGTGTTAATTGCTGCATCAGTAATTCCAGTCTGCTTACACAGTTAAGAGATTACTATAATGAAATCATAGTAAGTCACTGAAATGAAATGACACTAGAATTTGATCTTGGAGGATTAGTTGCAGACATATTCTTTTTTTTTTCTTTTTTGTCTTTTTAGGGCTGCAACCGCGGCATGTGGAGGTTCCCAGGCTAGGGGTCTAATTGGAGCTGTAGCCGCCGGCCTACGCCACAGCCACAGCAACGCGGGATCCAAGCCATGTCTGCGAACTACACCACAGCTCACGGCAACGCTGGATCATTAACCCGCTGAGCAAGGCAAGGGATCGAACCCACAACCTCATGGTTCCTAGTTGGATTGGTTAACAACTGCACCACAATGGGAACTCCTGCAGACATATTCTTGAGGTGTCAGTATCTGTTGCTTTGGTTGGAATGATCCAGCCATTTCTTCCTTCCTTCCTCCCTCCCTCATTCTCTCTCCCTCTTTCTTCTTCTCTTCCTCTTTCTTCCTCTCTCTCTCTCTCTGTCTGCTTTTCAGGGCTGCAGTGGGGCCTTATGGAAGTTCCCGGGCTAGGGGTTGAATTACAGCTGCAGCTATCATCCTACGCCACAGCAATCACAACTCATGGCAATGCTGGATCCTTAACTCACTGAGTGAGACCAGGGATGGAACCAGCATCCTCATGGATACTGGTTGGGTTCTCAACCTGCTGAGTCTCAATGGGAACTCTCTGATCTAGCCATTTCTAGCAGATTTCCAACCTAAAGTCACTTAGAACCTCTGTTCTCCTTTCAGGGTGTTTATAGGTGTTTCTTGCTATGATCTATAAATGCATTTTCCATAATGTTCAGAAAACTTGCTCTCTACGTTTCTTGAGATCTAGGTCTATATTTTTTGTTGCAGCTGGAGAAGGGAGGTATGTAATTAAAAACCATATGCCACACACGTAAATAGACACACACGTACACTAATGACTTGAATTCTAGCATGTAGCTAATTTTAGATATCTTAAACAGGACTTGAGAATCTTTGAAATAATAAGTAATGCTCCTAAACATTTTATTTGATTTAGTGTATATATGTATCAGCTATCTTTGAGTAATTAATAACCCATGAGCTCCCCTGTGGGATATTTAATGGATTTTAATAAAGACCAAGAACTAGGTTGATTTATGTGCAAGATAAGAAATTTTACTATAATGATTTTAGGTATTGAAGTTAAAACATTAAGCCAAGTGAGTCAAATAATGTCCTAATTTTTCTTTTCATTTGGCTATAGCCTGAACGAACTGCCTAAAAAAGGAATTAGGTGGGTAGATGGCTATACTGACCTATGTTGTCTGTGTATAACCAAGCTAATTATTTCTGATAAATAGTAACCATAGAAATGTGGTTGTGTATTAATGTAAACTCTATTCCAACTGAGGTTTATTTATTTAGAAAACATTTAAAAAGATATATTTGAGCATTTGTACATGCTCAGTTATAACCTGGACTATATTTACTTTAGAATTAGTCATTGGCTTTGTTAAAGTTTAACGTAAGTAGTTGTTTGTGTTTTGGTTTGAGAAGGAGCTCATAGGTACTAAATTTTTGATTCTTTGAAAAATTAAGGGTTTTTTCAAGGATAGGGTAGCATATTTATGTGTATATTTCATCGGTAATTATGTTATAAATGGCTATGAAGTAAAGTGGACGATTAGCAGTTGTACTTGACTCTTTCAGAAGTTTATATGCATGAATGAAATTATATATATGTTACTGGTTTGAAACTTTTGTTTAATCACATCACCATATTTTTACAGAAGTTATTTTTCTTTTCTTTGGTTCATGTGAGCATCAATTGAAGAGTTTTGTGTTTCACTTGGTGTGAGTTTAGTACTAAAACTGTATTTCAGGGAGAAATGAGTGGATTGCAAGAAGCGTAGTTTTTGGACCTCAGTTTGAATTTTAGATTTTACTGTTTACTATTTTTTTATTTTTTAAGTTCTCACTGATTTTTATTTAAGTCTGAGACCCTGGATAAGGTACTTTAACTTTCTGTTTTAGTTAATACAGAAATTGTACACTTTACAGCAGTGTTTTTTCTAAGCTGTAGGCACACTCATTAGTTCTGAAATCAGCTTAGTAAGTGATCAGCATCAGAGGAAAAAGATATAGAATAGAGTTGCAGCTAATAACGGTAAGGGTTATTTTATGAGACTTTTGTTTCATAGTGTACATATATAATGTAAGCAGATGGGAATTTTGTTGCAATGTAAGATATATTTCATACTATCTGGGTTAAAAAAGTTTGAAAAATATTTTTCTGTAATATTATTAGGATTAGGTGTCTAGCATATCTCCTGTTTCATAGATAGACATTAAAAGAAAGATGCCCCAGAGAATCTACATAGGATATTTTGGCCTTGTTGGATTTTGTTGTATTAATATAGATTTCTTTGTTATAAGACCAAATATAAAACTGATAGCTGGTTTGTTACTTCAGATTGGTTTTGAATATAGAAAGTAATTTACTTAGAACATTATTTGATATGTGAAAGTTTTTTTTGTTTTGCAAAAGTATTGTTTTGGGAACTTAAATACAGTAGGTGGAAGGGTACCTTTATGTGATCACTTGGAGTACAATTTGACAATACCTAGTACAGTTGAAATACATGTTCTCTACAACCTAGTAAATTCAAGCCCATGTGCTATGTCAAAGGAGGCATGCAGGAGGATGTTCATTGTGACGTCATTATTACTATTTTTTAAGTTCTCACTGATTTTTAAAAGATTTAAAAATTTTTTCTATTTTAGTTGACTTACAATGTTCTGTCCATTTCTGCTGTACAGTGAAATGACCCAGTCATTCATATAATATATATTCTTTTTCTCACATTATCCTCCACCATGTTCCATCACAAGTGGCTAGATGTAGTTCCCTGTGCTGTTTAGCAGCATCTAATTGCTTATCCACTCCAAATGCAATAGTTTTTATCTACTAACCCCATACTCCCAGTCCATCCTACTCCCTCCGTCTTGGCAACCACAAGCCTGTTCTCTAAGTCCATGAATTTCTTTTCTGTGGGAAGATTTATATGTGGCGTATATTAGGTTCCAGATATAAATGATATCATTTGGTATTTGTCTTTCTCCTTCTGCCTTACTTTACTTAGTATGAGAGTCTCTAGTTCCATCCATGTTACTGCAAATGGCATTATTTTGTTCTTTTTTATGAATGAGTAGTATTCCATTGTGTGTATATGTGTGTGTGTTTGTATGCCACATCTTCTTAATCCATTCATCTGTCTGTGAACGTTTAGGTTGTTTCCATGTGTTGGCTATTGTGAATAGTGCTACAGTGAACAGAGGGGTGCGTGTATCTTTTTCAATGAAAGTTTTGTCAGGATATATGCCCAGGAGTGGGATTGCTGGGTCATATGGTAGTTAATCTGTTTTTAGTTTTCTGAGGTACCTCCATACTGTTTTCCATAGTGGTTATACCAATTCCCACCAATAGTGTAAGTGAGTTCCTTTTCTCATTGTGGCATTATTTGTAATGGCAAGAATTTGGAAAGAACCTAAAAGTTTCACAATGGAACTTTGGATAAGTAAATTGTGGTATGTTAATCAAATAGACTGCTAAACTAAATGAATAAGTTTCACTTATCAATAATGATAAGTTTTGAACCAAAAAGGGTAGAAAAGCAAGTTGTAGCCAGATATAGTTTGATGCCTTATATTTAACATTTAGAAACATGCAAACATAGTATATATTGTTTACAGATATATGTAGTAAATTTTTTTTGGACTGGAATGACATATATCAACTGTCAGGATAATGGATACTTCAAGGAAGGGAGGGAAGGAATAGGATTAAATAGGCATTTTAATTGCATCTGTAAAATATCTGAAGCAGATATGGCAATATGTTGAGATCTGGTCTGTCTAGCTATTAGGTACATGCATGGTCATGATTTTTTTTGTTATGTTTAAAATATTTAAATAGTAACATACATTTCTTTAAAAAGTTTAGATTACAATTCACGGCACAGGTTAAATACTCAATGGCATTTATTAAAAATAGCACATTGGGAGTTCCTGCTGTGGTGCAACAGGCTCAGCTGTGTTTCTGATCCCCAGCAGATCCCCAAGGCATGTTTGATCCCCAGCCTGGCACAGTGGGTTAAGGATCCAGCATTGGGGCAGCTGCAGCGTAGGTGGGATCTGATCCTTGGCCCGGGAACTCCACATGCCAGTGGGGCAGCCAAAAAAGAAAAAAAAATTCACATTGTTTTGAGGTCTAGAGAACAATTTTCTAAGAACTAAGGCATAACCTACTTAGGTGATCTTCCAGGATTTCTAGTAAAATGAAAATTTAGTTCTGTGTAGACAAGGGTTAAAAAAACAAAGTAGAATTACTGTGTCTATTTCTACAATATGGAACCAAATCTTCAACCTAGACATTTTTCTTTGTAAGAATGAATGTATCACTTTGCTATGCATGTTGTTTGCCCATTGCTCTTCTAGGATGAGTCACAGCATTTGTGATTATCCTTGAGAGTCTCCTGTGGTTTCTCAGATGGACTTGGTTATAGTTGTGCTTCAGTGTGTCTCAGCTTGGCTCCTGCTCTTACTGTATTAGAGATGTCCTCTGCTGAGTCATCAAAAGCAATTTCTTAAAGGTTCCTGGCTAACCCGTTTTAGTACTTATTCAACGATCTGTTGTTCTAAGCATTGTAAGCCTGCATTATAGATCCTCAGTATGCTCTAATCCAGTGCTTTTGGATAGAACTTTTCTGTGATGATGAAAATGTTCCATGTTAGTACTCTTCAGTTTGATAGCCATTAATCACATGTAGCTATTGAGCTTTTGAAATATGGGTGCTATAACTTAGAACTGAATCTTTAATTTTATTTCATTTTGACAATTTAAATTAAAATACTTATGTGTGTCTTCAGGTTACCATATTGCACAGTGGAGCTCAGTCTATTGAAAAGAATGGTAGGAGTTCCTGTTGTGGTTCAGTGGTAATAAACTTGACTGGAATCCCTGAGAACTTGGGTTCAATCCATGGCCTTGCTCAGTGGGTTAAGGATCCAGCATTGCTGTGAGCTGCAGTGTAGGCTGCAGACTCAACTCCAATCCACCATTGCTGTGGCTGTGGCATTGACTGTCACCTACAGCTCCGATTCTACCCCTAGTCTGGGAACTTCCATATGCCTCAGGTGTGGTCCTAAAAAGACCAAAAACAAACAAACAAACAAACAAACAAAAGAAGCTAGGTGTTTTTTACTAGGACTGAATTCACTGAGCCTGTTTTCTTGTATGTAAAGGGGACTAATTCTTGTCTTAACTATCTCTGGGGACCTGAGAGAGAAGTTAGAATATGTGAGAGCCTGTTGAGAAAAAAAATCAGTTACGTAGGATATTATGTACAGTTGACCATTGAACAATGTGAGTTTGAACTGCCGAGGTTTACCATATGTGGATTTTTTTTCAGTAGTAGATGCTGTAGTACAGTGTGATTCACACTGTGAATCCATGGATACCAAACTGCACATACAGAGGGACTGAGTGTATGGAATGACTGCAGTTATGCAGAGTCAGGGCCAGTTAACTCTGGCATTATTCAACGGTCAGCTATATTAAGAGCCCTAAAACTGTGCTGCTTATTTGACTTCAATTTCACTTCTAGGACTTTATCCTAGAAAAATAAATTTTTACACATTCTTCATTTATCTGTAAGGATAATCATCAAAGACTATAATTGTTTTAGTTTTCTAGGGCTGCTGTAACAAAGAACTACACCCAAGGTGGCTTAAACAATGGGAGTTTATTATCTCATAGGTTGGAGGCTTGAAGTTCAAAATCAAGATGTCTGCAGGGTTGGATCCTTATGAGAGCTGTGAGAGAATTTGTTACATGAGTCTCCCCTAATTTCTGCTGGCATGCCGGCAATCTGTGGCATTCTTGGCTTGTCACAGCATCTCTCCTTTGATCTTCATGTGGTGTTCTCCTTGTGCCCATGTCTCTGTGTTCAAATTTCCCCTTTTTATAGAGGTGCCACTCATAGTGGATTAGGGTCTACCCTGATGACTTCATCTTTACTAATTACATCAGTAGTGCTCTCTCTCTCTCTCTCTCTCTCTCTCTCTCTCTCTCTTTCTCTCTTCTTTCTCTCACTCACTCAACTCATTCTCTCTCACTCTCTTTCGCTCGCTCTCTTTTTAGGGCTGCACTTGTGGCATATGGAAGTTCCCAAGCTAGGGGCTGAATCAGAGATTCTGCTGCTGGCCTTTGCCACAGCAACCCGGGATCAGAGCCTTGTCTGCGACCTACACCACAGCTCACAGCAACGCTGGATCCTTAACCCACTGAGTGAGGCCAGGGATTGAACCTGTGTCCTCATGGATACTAGTCAGATTTGTTTCCATTGAGCCATGATGGGAACTCCAATATTTTCTAAATTGTATGCAATGAATATATACTAGTCTTGTAATAGAAAAAAACCCTCCACAATACAGTTCTAGGAGTAGAGCCTAGCAATCTCTTATTTTTGGTCTTATTATGTTGTCCGTCCGTCCTTCCTTCCTTCCTTCCTTCCTTCCTTCCTTCCTTCCTTCTCTCTCTCTCTCTCCCTTTCTTTCTTTCTGTCTGTCTGTCTTTCTGTCTGTCTGTCTGTCTGTCTGTCTTTTTAGGGTTGCAGCTGTGGCATATGGAGGTTCCCAGGCTAGGGCTATAACAGGAGCTGTTGCTTCCGGCCTATGCCACAGCCACAGCAACGCCAGATCTGAGCCTCATCTGCAACCTACACCACAGGTCACAGCAACGCCGGATCCTTAACCCACTGAGCAAGGCTAGGGATCGAACCCGCAGCCTCGTGGTTCCTAGTCGGATTCGTTTCTACTGTGCCATGACGGAAACTCTGACTTTATTTTTAATTTTTTGGTCTTTTTTTTTTAGGGTTGGATCCACAGCACATGAAGTTCCCAGGCTAGGGGTCGAATTGGAGCTACAGCTGCCAGCTTACACTACCAGCCACAGCAACTCAGGATCTGAGCTGCATCTGTGACCTACACAACAGCTCATGGACAATGCCGGATCCCCAACCCACTGAGCACGGCCAGGGATCAAACCCTCATTCTCATGGATACTAGTTGTGTTCGTTACTGCCGAGCCACAATGGAAACTCTTATAATGTTGACTTTAAAGCAGATCTCTTAGAGATAGCAATTTTTAGATTGCTTTTTGTTGTTGTTGTTGTTTGTTTGTTTATAGCCGCACCTGCAGTATATGGCGCATGCTGCATATGGAAGGTCCTGGGGCTTCCGAGCTGCAGCTGCAGGCGTACATCACAGCCACAGCAACGCCAGATCTGAGCATCTGCTACCTGCACCACAGATTGCGACAATGCTGGATCCTTAATCCACTGAGTGAGGCCAGGGATCGAACCGCCATCCTCAAGGACACAGTGTCAGGTTCTTAACCCACTGAGCCACAACAAAAACTGGATTCCAATTTTTTGAAAATTCAGTTGATGACTTTTAGTATTACTGTATCTCAGTGATTTAGAAGCTGTGTTTTGTTTTTATTTATTTATTTTTTGCTTTTTAGTGCCATACCCGCTCCACATGGAAGTTCTCAGGCTAGGAGTCAAATCCGAGCTGTAGCTGCCAGTTTACGCCACAGCCACGGCAATGCAGGATCCGAGCCACATCTGCGACTTGCACCACAGCTCACAGCAATGCTGGATCCTTAACCCACTGAGCAAGGCCAGGGATTGAACTTGCATCCTCATGGATGCTAGACAGATTCATTTCTACTGAGCCACAATGGGAACTCCCTAATTTACATTTTTAAAAAGATCATGGGGAGTTCCCCTGTGGTGCAGTGGGTTAATGATCCAGCATTGTCTCTGTGGCGGCACAGGTTTGATCCCTGGCCCAGTGTAGTGGGTTAAGAATCCGGTGTTGCTTTACCTGTAGCATAGGCCGCATCTCTCTGCTGCTCAGATTCCATCCCTGGCCCAGGAACTTCCATATGCTGTGGGTGTGGCTGAGAAAGGGGGAAAAAAAGATCATGAGGTAGAATGAGTATAGAATACAATGGAGGGAGTTCCCGTCGTGGCTCAGTGGTTAACGAATCCGATGAGGAACCATGAGGTTGCGGGTTCGATCCCTGGCCTTGCTCAGTGGGTTAAGGATCTGGCATTGCCGTAAGCTGTGGTGCAGGTTGCAGACATGGCTTGGATCCCGTGTTGCTGTGGCTCTGGCGTAGGCCGGCAGCTACAGCTCCTGTTATAGCCCTAGCCTGGGAACCTCCATATGCCGCCGGAGCGGCCCTAGAAAAGGCAAAAAGACCCCCCCCCCCAAAAAAAATACATTGGAGAGGGTAGGATTGAGAACTGAAGGCTAATTAGTAATCGACTGCGGTTGACTAGGTGATATATGAGGATGGCTTAGACTCTTACGTTAATGGAATGGAGATAAAGAATAGTGAATTGATTTGAGCAATATTTTTTTCGCTGCACCAGCGGGAACTCCCTGATTTGAGCACTACTAAGTAGGTGGATTGACAGGACTTGTTTCATTGGAAATGGAAAATGACAGAGAAAGAGTCCTTGAGAACTGATTCCTAGTTATAGTTTGGGAAATTAAGATGGGTCTAGGCAAACAGTTGAGGACTGAATTAAGATTATCAAGTCTTTTGCTGGTGTCGATTTTTTGAATATTGGCTACCCTTCAAGGACCTGGATCCAAACTAAATTGTTGATTTGAATCTTGAAATTGGAGAATGTCATTAAGCTTTGATTGGACTTAAACAGAATCTGAGGTATCAATAGCACATGGTCTGGTGCTGCCACTCCTATTATAGATTGAGATTGAGACCTTTGATGGCAGAGAGGGTATTTTTATACTTCTGTGTTATGTGGAACAGTGACTGAAGGTAGGCCCTCAATAAATATTAAAGGATGAATGTAAAATGTGAAAACATCTGTGTACCAGAGATTGGTAATGCTCATCTGCTCTGCCTTGGCTCCAGAAACTAATTATTAATTCTTCACATACTTAATTTTCCCAGATCTGTTTCACCAGCTCTACCTCTACTACATTAGTGCAAGCTACCGTCTTTCTTAGCTGGACCAAAATAGATTTTTTTCTTCCATTTTTGGTCTACCAGCCTCCTCCCCCGCCCTGGTACATTCTCCAGGCAGTACTTAAAGTTGTCTTCTAAAAATATAAATCAGATCATGTCACCTGCGTACCCTGATCTTCCAATGACTTCCCAGTATCTATCTCTCACTTTTTTTTCCCTTCCTTTTTTGACCACCCCCTGACATATGGAGTTCATGAGCTGCGGATTGAATCCAAGCCAGAGTTTTGACCTATACCACTGCTTCAGTAGCACTAGATCCTTAATCTACTGTGCTGGGTCAGGGATTGAACCCACCTCTCTGCTGCTAGAGACACTGTAGATCTTCTTGCACCACAGTGGGAACTCCATCTTTTATTTTTTAAATATGTCTTATCCCTGAGTTAGGAAAGCTGACATTCAGATGCTTATTCTTTTATAATGTGTTTTTGTACTTTATAACACCCCCCCCCCCAAAACATCATTAGCAGCAGGCTTGAAAAGCTTCAACAGAGAGGGGCAAATAGATTTTAAGGATCCTAACTGAATTAAAACATCCATGTGAAACTCTGTATACCTTTCCAACCCTCTCATCTAATTCCTCAGGAGGTCCTCTAGTGTATATGCATGGAACGGAGTGGTGTCATTATTAAGCCCTTCTCTAGGGGCATCTGAGGGAAAAACGAGATTACCTAATTCCTTAAGCTACTTCCACTCAAAATCGAGCAAGGTAATAAGGATGCCTACTGGAAAGATACTTACAGTCTCCAGATCAGGAGGATGGAACCTACTCTAATGATAAGAATCTAGGTAGGTTGTATTGAGGCCTGTGCAGGTCCCAACCTGTCCATGGTTTGGGATTGCTCTTTGCTTCATAAAACAAAGTAGAGGACTTGTCTTCTGGGAAGACAGAAGTCGTCATCTCCTCTGAAAAAGCCTCTTACATACTCGGCTCTGGCATCTTCTGGGAATAGAGGGCAGGGATTGAGACCTCCTGAGTCTGGTTTTCACTTGAGTTAGAAAGAGATGACAGTGGTTATACTCAGAAAGTCTAGAGTGAGGTCTTGATACTACCATAACATGTCACAGTTAGCTCAGCCTGGGCTTCATGACAGTCACAGAATTGGATTCCTTAATAAAATAATAATACAGTTACCCCCCCCACACACACACCACCACCAAAAAAAGGAATGTAGATATGTAGGTAGGTCTTGAAGTCAGACGGCAAAATTGAGCCCACCTCTGTTTACTGGCTATGTAACCTTGAAAAAAGTTTGTAAACCTTGCCAAAACCCAGTTTCATTAAGTGTAACATGGAAATAATACCACTGCTTATCTCATAAAGTTTCTTTAGAGATTAAGTGAGCATTTAAGGGATTAAGTGGCACTGTTTTTTCAAAAGTGTTAGTTGTGGAATTCCCTTGTGTACAGCAGGTTAAGGATCTGACATTGTCACTGCAGTTGCTGGGATCACTGTTGTAGTGCCGGTTTGATCCCTAGCCTGGAAACTTCCACATGCTTTAGGCATGGCCAAAAAACCCCCAAACACAAACAAAAACAAGCAAAAATGTTAGCTATAGTTATTGTTTTCACAGTTCTATTACCTCTGTGATCCTATTCCAAGGAATGTTTTGCATTTATCTACATTGGAGCTTTTGTTGTTGTTGTTTTCTTTTTAGAGCTGCATCTAAATATATATAATGAAATATAATGAAAAAATTAAAAATCATTATACAAAAAAAAAAATATCATCACCAGAGTTTGCACTGTGGTGCAAGGGGATCAGCAACATTTCTGCAGCTCCAAGGACACAGGTTTGATCCCTGGGCCCCACATGGTGGCTTAAAGGATCTGGTGTTTCCACAGTGTAGGTCTCAAATGCAGCTCAGATCTAATCTCTGACCTGGGAACTCCTGTAGGGCAGCTACAAAAGAAGAAAAAAAAAAGTCATCACTTTTTCCTTCTTAGCTTCATCTCCCTTCTAGTTCTTCCTGCCTTGGTACAGGCTACCATCCTTGCTCATCTGGAATTGTGTAATAGCCTTTTAAAGTGGCCTTTGCAGAAGTTCCCATAGCGGCTTAGTGCTTAACAAATCTGACTGGCATCCATGAGGACGCAGGTTCAATCCCTGGCCTTGCCCAGTGGGTTAAGGATCTAGCATTGCTATGAGCTGTGGTGTAGGACGCAGACATGGCTCAGATCCTGCATTGCTGTGGCTGTGGTGTAGGCCAGCAGCTGCAGCTCTGATTCGACCCTTAGCCTGGGAACCTCCATGTGCTGCTGGTGTGGCCAAAAAAACAAAACAGAACAAAAAACAAAATAAAATAAAATGGTCTTTGCCTCTATTTTATTCTGTATATTGCAGCCAGAATCACTTTTTTAAAATGTAAATCTGATCAGGGCCCTACTCTGCTTAAAATCCTTCAGGATAAAGTCTTGATCTCCAAATTCCTTGGACTGGTTTACAGGGCACTTAATGGTCATCCTTGGCTTTCACCTCCGCTCTTGCCATTTTCTGTCTCCACTCTTTATGTTCCAGTCATAATTGAACTACCAGAAATTGCTCAAGTGCACTATTTTTTCCCCTCACCTCTGAGGATAAAAAAGGAAGTAAAGAAAAGAAGAGAATTGTCAGATGTGAGCCTAGCCTTGTGAAAACCAGCAAAGCCACACAACTAGGTTTCCTAGCAAGAACAGGAATCAGACCCTCAAAAAGAATAGAGCTTAATTTGGTAATTAAAAGGTTGTTCAGGATCAAATGTAATAAAGAGGCTATCTTGTTACTCCTTATGCCTTAGGAATTTGTCAGTGTGCAGTGGAGGCATAATGTTGAGTTTTTCTCCTTGATTTTTCCCCCCTACTTTTGTCCTCACTTCTCTGATTTGTTAGTGTGATTCACATTTCTGTTCCCTAAATGAGGTGCTGATTGATTTGGTCAGTCACTATCCCTTATAAATGTTTATTTCTCTCACAATTTTTCTTTCAAAGCATCTGTTGAGCAGCTGTGTAGTCTACTGACGACTGCCCTTGGGGCTGCTGATCACTCTTGAATTAATCAAAGAGGGACATGATGGTGCAGTCATGTTGTAGATAGAGGCATTTAAATACACGGAGAATTGAATTAGGTTACTTTTCCTTGTTAGCTCAAGGCTTATGATACAGCGTTTATTTTAGTAAGGCATCTGGAGTATAATGGACTCCTTTCCATAGGTGAATGTCAGGCGCCTAGTATAAAGTTCCTAGCTTGCCATTTTTTGGGTCCTTTTGTAATTACAAAAATGTAGATTGCTAGTGTTTCTTACTAAAATATTTTTAGATACGATCCCTTCTTTTTTCATTAATCTTTTTTTATTAAAGTATAGTTTTTTTATTAAAGTATAGTTTTTTTATTAAAGTATAGTTTTATTAAAGTATAGTTTTTTATTAAAGTATAGCCAATTTCTGCTGTACAGCAAAGTTAACCAGTCACTCATGTGTGTGTGTGTATGTGTGTATATATACACATTCCATTTCTTATCTTCTATCATGGTCTATACCAAGAGACTGGATATAGTTTCCTGTGCTATACAGTAGAACCTCATTGCTTATCTATTCCAAATGTAAGAGTTTGCGTTTACTAACCCCAAACTCCCAATCCATCCCACTCCCTCTTCTCTCCCTCTTGGCAACTACAAGTCTGTTCTCTCTGTTTGTGAGTCTGTTTCTTTTTTTTCCCATTAATCTTAGACCCTTGAGCTCTTTTTAAAAAATTTTTATTTTTGGAGTTCCCTTTGTGACTCAGTGGTTAACGAATCCGACTAAGAACCATGAGGTTGTGGGTTCGATCCCTGGCCTTGCTCAGTGGGTTAAGGATCCAGCATTGCAGTGAGCTGTGGTGTAGGTTGCAGACGCGGCTCGGATCCCGCGTTGCAGTGGCTGTGGCAAAGGCCGGCAGCCATAGCTCCTGTTAGACCCCTAGCCTGGGAGCCTCCATATGCCGCAGGTGTGGCTCTAGATAAAGGCAAAAAGACAAAAAAAAAATTTTTATTATTTTTATTATGGTTGACTTACAGTGTTGTGTCAATTTCTACTGTACAACATAGTGACCCAATCATACATATATATATATATATATACATTCTTTTTCTCATACTATCTTCCATCATGTCCTTTGAGCTCTTTCTTCATCTGAAGAAAACTTTCTTTTTTAAAAAAGTTTCCTTTTTTTTTGGTCACATGCACAGCATGCAGAAGTTGCCAGGCCGGAGATCAAACCTGAGGCCATAGCACTGACAGTGCCATATCCTTAACACACTGAGCCACCAGAGAACTCCTTAAATTTCTCCTTTAAAATAATCACTTCAGTTTCTTCAAAGTTGACTCTTCTGTCACTATTTCTAATTAATTTTTATATTTTTTGTTTATTTTAATATTCTTATCTCACTGAGCTTCTCTCTTTTTCTTTCTTTCTGTCCTTTTTTTTTTTGCTTTTTAGGGCTGCACCCATGGCATGTGGAGGTTCCCAGGCTAGGGGCCTGATTGGAGCTACAGCTGCCAGCCTATGCCACAGCCACAGCAATACCAGATCTGAACTGTGTCTGCTACCTACACCACAGCTCATGGCAATGCCGGATCCTTGACCCACTGAGTGATGCCAGAGACCAAACCCACAGCATCATGGTTCCTAGTCGGATTCGTTTCTGCTGCACCTCGATGGGAACTGCTCTTACTGGGTTCCCACGATGGGAACTCCAAATATCAGTTTTTTTTTGTTTTTGTCTTTTTTTTTTTTAGGGCTGCATCAGAAGCAGATGGAGGTTCCCAGGCTAGGAGTTGAATTGGAGCTGTGGCTGCTGACCTACCCCACAGTTTATAGCAACGTCGGATCCTTAACCCACTGAGTGAGGCCAGGGGATGGAACCTGCGTCCTCATGGATGCTAGTCAGATTCGTTTTCGCTGAGCCATGATGGGAACTACAGCTTCTTCTTCTTCTTAAATTTTGCTTCTGTGACTCTAATTTTTAAACATTTAGAAGCTGTGAAATAGTGCCTAAATTTTATTTTTTTGCAACACGTAATTTTTTTTTTACATAATTTTTTTTCTCTGCCTGCGCCGTGTGGAAGTTCCCAGGCCAGGGATTGAACCTATGCCATAGCGGCGTCTTAGCTGCTTCAGTGACAACACCAGATCTTTAACCCACTGTGCCACGGGGAACTCCTGCAATGCATAATCTTAAAAGTGTTTACCTTTGAGTGATATTTTTCTTTTTTTCTTCTTCTTTTTTTTTGGCTTTTTAGGGCCACACCCTCAACATATGGAAGCTCCCAGGCTAGGGATCCAATTGGAGCTGCAGCTGTCAGCCTATGCCACAGCCACAGCAACACCGGATCCTTAACCCTCTGAGTGAGGCCAGGGATCGAACCCGTGTCCTCACGGATACTAGTCGGGTTCCTTACCACTGAGCCACGATGGGAACTCCTTGAGTGCTGTTTTTCTTACATGGTTTTTAAATCATTTCATGGTCTTCTTATAAACAGTTTAAATGTTTTTTCACCCACAAATAGTGAGAATTTCATTCATATGTAGCCTTTTCCCCCCTCTACAAACAGGATGAATATATCTTAGGTAGCCTCACTCTCCATTTCCTGTTAGAAGCCTCCTTTTAGATTTTAACATAGGGCCCTGATTGCCAGTTAAGTGATCCCACAACCTCAGGAAATGTGGAGGGTGTCCTGGCTGTAAATCACCTTACTAGGTGAAACTTCTCTTTGTGTAGAATTTTATTTATATTTGGCAAATTTGCTTTGACAGGTTCAGATCTGGTATGGCTGCCCTGCTGCTTTGTAGTAGAACGGTCCTTCTTTCTAGAGAAGGTCTGCTTGGTGTAGCTACGTTTGCCACAGTAGAAAATGTCCTGCCACTTGATAATTGTTCATAAAGGAGAAGGAAGGAAAAAGGACATCTTGCTAGTCAGAACGCCTGAGTCAGTTCCTGTGGTCAGTTGTTTGACGGATGTCACAGTTTTATGACTAAATAGTTGGCAAATGTAAAAGTATAATAAAATTATGTTAATAATTGTAACTATATTAAAAAAAACATATACTATGCTAGATTGAAATCAGGGCAGTAGGATTATATATGATTCCTATCTTTTTAAATGTTAATGTTTAAGTAAAAAAGAAATGGTGGCTATTGTATTTAAGAGGTAACACTTTAATGTGGATTCTAAAAGGGGAGGAGGTTATAAACAGGGCACTGAGGCACAAGGTTTTGGAAATTATTTCATGGGAAAGACAGTCTAGGACAAGGCAGTTAGCCATCCCTGGTGCCTGAGGAACCAGGTCACTGGACACAGAGTCAGTGTAAATAGGATTATTTCCTGTAATCTCTAGGGTGCCAGTTGTAGATTTGATTCTTTAGCAAGGTCAGGAAAACTCAGGAGCTGAAATTACAGTGTTTTTGAGCATTAGGCATAATTAAAAAAGAAGCAAAGGTAATCTCTTTATTTTTACTTTTTATTTGTAAGGAACCTGGAGCCAAATGCTCTGCCTGTGCATTTTCTCTTTATCCCTAATTTCCAGGGTTTTCATGTTGACCCGAGACTTAGCTTATTTTCAGTCATGTTATCTCTTTTTTACACATCTTACTTTTTCCCTTGTTTTTCCCACCTGATGGTAGTGTGGAATTATATGATGAGGAGGGATTTATGCACTGGTACTGGAGCTCCTCTCAGCTTTGACTGTGAAGATACTATTTTGGGATTAACTTCATATTTAGATTAAAAAGTCTGTCGCTTAATCTATTATTTAACAATTTGACGAAATAGCTGGTTCGGAGTTTCTGTTATAGCTCAGCAGTAATGACTTCAACAACTCAACTAGAATCTGTAAGGATGTGAGTTCCATCCCTGGCCTTGCTTAATGGGTTAAGGATACGGCGTTGCTATGAGCTGCGGTGTAGCTTGTAGACACAGCTGAGATCTGATGTGGCTGTGGCTGTGGTACAGGCTGGCAGCTACAGCTCTGATTCAACTCCTAGTCTGGGAACTTCCATATACCGCAGGTGTGGCCCAAAAAGACAGATAGAAAGAAAGAAGAAATGCAAATCAAAACTACCATGAGGTATCACCTCACACTGGTCAGAATGGCCATCATTAAAAAGTCCACAAACAATAAATGCTAGAGAGGGTGTGGAGCAAGGGAACCCTATTACTCTGATGGTGGGAATGTAAATTGGTGCAGCCACTATGGAAAACAGTATGGAGGTTCCTTAAAAAGCTATAAATGGAGTTACATATGATCCTACAATCCCACTCATGGGCATATATCTGGAGAAAACTCTAACTCTAAAAGATAAATACACCACAATGTTTTTTTGTTTTGTTTTGTTTTTTGTCTTTTATCCTTTTAGAGCTGCACCCACATATGGAGGTTCCCAGGCTAGGGGTCGAATTGGAGCTACAGCTGCCAGGCTACACCACAGCCACAGCAACACTGGATCTGAGCCGCATCTGCAACCTACACCCAGCTTGTGACAACACCGGATCCCCAACCCACTGAGCAAGGCCAGGGATCGAACCCACAACCTCATGATCCCAGTCAGATTTGTTTCCTCCGTGCCACAACAGGAACTCCCACCACAGTGTTCATAGCAGCACTATTTACAAAGCCAAGACGTGGTAAAAACCTAAATGTCCATACAGTGAAATACTACTCAGCTATAAAAAAGAATGAAATAATGCCATTTGCAGCAAGGTGGATGGACCTAGAGATTATCATACTAAGTGAAGTAAATCATACAGAGAAAGACAAATATATAATATTGCTTATATGTGGAATCTAAAATATACAAATGAGCTTATTTATTTAAATTTTTCTTTTTATGGCTGAACTTTCGGCATATGGAAGTTCCTGGGCTAGGGGTCCAATTGGAGCTGCAGCTACAGGGCTATGCCACAGTACAGGGCAATGCAGCTACAGGGCAGTGCCGAATTTGAGGTGTATCTGTGATGTATGCTGCAGCTTGAGGCAACGTTGGATCCTTGACCCACTGAATGAGGCCAGGGATTGAACTCGCCTCCTCATGGACACTATGGTGGGTTCTTAACCTGTTGAGCCACAACGAGATCTCCAAGTAAACTTATTTCTAAAACAGAGGAGTTGTGGCTCAGTTAAGGTTGCAGTGTCGTCACTGTAGTGGCTCAGATTGCTGCTATGGTGTGGGTTTGATGCCTGGCCTGGGAACTTCTGCATGCTGCGGTTGTGGCCAAAACAAACCAGAAATAGACTAAAAAAAGTAGAAAATGAACTTATGGTTACCAAAGGGGAAAGGTAGGAATGAGCGATAAATTAGGAGTTTGAGATTAGTTGATACACACTCTATCTATAAAATAGATAAAAAACAAGGTCCTATTGTATACCACAGGGAACTATATTCAGTATCTTGTAATAAACCATTTTGAAAAAGAATATATATGTATGGCTGCATTACTTGGCTATACACTAGAAATGTTGTAACACAGTATTGTAAATCAACTATACTTCAAAAAAAAAAAAAAAAAGTGGCACCCAGGTAGGAGTTGATGTCACTGCAAACTAGAGAGGATTAGGAGAAAACAATACAAGTAAAACAAGGTAAGTTCTCTGCTTACCAGCCTCCTTAAGCTGCTCTGACCAATTCTTTTCTTCAAAATAGAACTGCAATTTTAAGTAAAGTCAAACCAATTAAAAAAAAAGAAAGGAGTTCCCTCTTGGTTCAGCAGATTGGGGATCTGGTATTGTCACTGCTATGGCTCTAACAGCTGTAGCATGGGTTTGATCCCTGGCCTGGGAACTTCTACGTGCCACAGGTGTGGCCAAAAACAAAATAAAACAAGTGCCAACACTGAGATGATAAAAGGGTTGCAATTATCTGACAAGAATTTTAAAACTGCCACCATAAAGACTTGTCAGTGAATAATTATAGAAACTTTGTAATTGAACTAAATAAATGAAAAGCTAGAGGCTCTTGGCACAGAAATAAAAGATACAAATAAAAACCAAGTGGAAATTTTAGAACTAAAAAATATAATAACCAAAATTAAAAAAGCTCAGTGGATGAGCTTAATAACAGAAGAGAGAGAACATAGATTCAAAGAACATGAAGATGGGATAATAGAAATTAAAAGTTTGAACAACAGAGAGAAAATAGATCAGGGGGAAGTGATGAAAACAAATTCAGAGACCTGTGAAATTATAATAATAGACCTGACATTCATGTCGTCAGACTCCCAGGAGAGGAAATTGGAGAATGGAGATGAAAAGGTATACAGAGAAATAATGACTGAAAGTTTCTCAAATTTGACAAAAAGCATAAATCTACAGATTTAAGAAGCTGAGCGAACTCCGAACAGGAAAACCCAAGGAAATCTATACAAACACACATCATAATCAGACTTCCATAAAGACAAAGAAAAATACTGAAACCAGCAAGAGAGAAATGGTACTTTCCCAGTATAGAAGAAAAAGACCTTGAATGACTGTGGGTTTCTCATCAGAGACCATGGAAGCCAGAAGGAAGTGGCATGACAATTTTAATATGGTAACTGGAATGAATATTTTGTTTCGGTGTCCTTTCACATCATTTCCTTTTTTTTGTTTTTTTTTTGATGGGGATGTGCATATGGAAGTTCCCAGGATAGGGGTCAAACTGAAGCTGCAGCTGTCAGCCTACACCACAGCCACAACAACACGGGATCCAAGCTGAGTCTGCAACATACATCATAGCTCATGGCAACACCCGATCCTTAACCCACTGTGTGAGGCCAGGGATTGAACCCGCATTTTCATGTGTACTAGACAGGTTCATAACCAGCTGAGCAACAATAGAAACCCCTGAGCAGACAATCTTAACCTGCATGGATTCTGCTTGATATGCACAGTGTTTTGTGGATGCGTGTGCATTTTTTCTGGAGAGCAAGCTTGTAGCTTTTGTTAAATTTTCAAAGGCATCTGCAATTTAGAAAGGGTTAAGACTATGTAATACAATGACAGGACAGAAGGCATATTGGTGCAGTTTCATTGAGGAGTAGATGATGATAAAAAAGATGGGCTATGCCTGGGAAAAACTGAAAAGGAGCAAAACGTATTTACTTCATTTCTAGACTATCCTCCCTTATGCTTTTTTTTTCCCCAAAGCAGATTTAGAAAGATTTATTATTGAAGAAATTAAATAGGAAAAGCTCTGGATTTGGGATAGCACAATTCCCTTGTTTTAGCCTTGTGTCTGACCAGTCCCCAGGACCTAATGGACTTTGCCTCTCACTGGACTGAAAAAGCGCTCTGTGCCTTTATGTTGTTCCTTCTTTTTGCCTTTCTATGTTTTATCCGTGTCCCTAATCCCAGTTCTACTTCTATCTATTTGATGACATCTTTGATTATTAATCCCAGTCTTACTTATCCGTCCTTTCTTTTTAGATTGTTTTATCTTAACTATTTTAGTTTCTAGGTTCATGGTGAATTATATGATTAGCTATTTCCTCTCTGTGCTTGCATTGCATTGCTCTCTCTCTTTCACCTTCCTTAAGATAGGGACTGTATTTTTCGTTTTTCCTCTTCCTCCTGCAGCTGCTTCTGGGATGGCATTCTGGTGAAATGCAAAGAAATAGAGTCACAAGACTTGAATCTTTTATTTAGCTCCATTATTTTACTGTCCATGTGATGTTCCAAGTTGATTCTTAATGTGACCCAGCCACAGAACCTCTCTAAGATCAAGTTTCTCCTTACCTGTGAAATGGAGATAAAAAGGGAAATAGGCATAAAACTCCAACATCCATTAACAGTAATGGTCCATTGTAGTGTTCTCAGTTTACTGGACGTACACTGTTGTCCTTCAGAGCTCCACTTACTTGAACAGTCATACCCTTCTAATGGAATCCCAACATCTGTGCAGCTTTCTCTAACCAGCCCTGCGTCTTTGTTTCAGTCATTCAAGATTCAAGTTGGAAATATGATTGCTGCACCTAGGTCTGCTGCCTTTGGCTTCCGCAGTGAGTTGTAGGATTCTGCTTCCCATATCTCTCAGGATTTCTTCAGCAGAGGAAGAGTGTTTTGATACTAGGGAGTCCAAAAGACTTATCCATTTAATTCAACTTTTCCTTCTTTCTTAACATCATTTTATAGACAGTTGTCTTACTCTGTAATTTCCTAATGACATACGATGTTGAATATCTTTTCATATAGTTATTTGCCATATGTGTGTCTTCTTTGATGAGGTGTGTGTTAAGGTCTTTCGCCAGTTTTAAAATCAGATGGTGTGTTTTCTTACTGTTGAACTTTAAGAGTTCTGTATATATTTTGGATAACAGTCCTTTATTAGTTGTGTCTCTTGCAAATATTTCTCCTAGCCTGTGGCTCATTCTCTTGAATTGTCTTTCACAGAGCAGAAGTTTTTAAGTTTAATGAACTCAAGCTTATCTGTTGTTCTTTCATAAACTGTTCCTTTGGTATTGTATGCAAAAAATTGTCACCATACCCTCAGTCATCTAAGTTTTCTTCTATGACATTTTCTAGGAGTTTTTTAGTTTAATGTTTCACAGTTAGGTCTATGATTCATTTTGAGTTAATTTTTGTAATTTTAGATTCATTTTTTTAGATTCATTTTTTTTTACATGTAGAAATTTGTCCCAGCCCCACTTGTTGAAAAGACTATCATTGTTCCATTGCATTGTTTTTGTTCCTTTGTCAAAGATCATTTGACTGTTTTTATATGGGTCCATTTCTAGCTCTCTATTTTGCCCCATTGATCTATTTGTCTATTCTTTTCTTAGACCGTAAGGGTCTTGATTACTATTAGCTTTTATAATAAGTCTTGAAGTTGGGTAGTGTCAGTCCTCTAAGTTTGTTCTTTTACTTCAATATTGAGTTGGCTATTCTGGGTCTGTTTCCTCTCCATGTAAACTTTAGAATTGGTTTGTCCATATCCACAAAATAGCTTGCTAGGAGTTTGATAAGGATTTTGCTGAATCTGTAGATCAAATTGGGAAGAACTGACATCTTGACAATATTGAGTCTTCCTATCCATGAACATGGAATATCTATTTACTAAGTTCTTCTTTGTTAGCTTTCATCAGTTTTGTAGTTTTCTTCATAAACACCTTATACATATTTTGTTAGATTTATACCTAAGTATCTCTTTTTTTGAAGGGGTGCTAATGTAAATGATAATGTGTCTATAACTTCACATTTCACTCGTTCATTGTTAGCATACAGGAAAGTGATTTACTTTTGTACACAAACCTTGTATTTTACAACCTTGTCATAATTGCTTATTTAATTCCAGGAGTTTTTTGGTTGATTCTTTAATATTTCCTACATAGATCATCATACCATCTGCTCAGCACAGAGGGCCATGTCATATATAAGAGTAAGAATGTTATAAAAGGGAGTTCCTATTGTGGCACAGTGGAAACAAATCCAGCTAGTATCCATGAGGCTTAGGGTTCAATCCCTGGCTTTGATCAGTGGGTTGGGGATCTGGTGTTGCCATGAGCTGTGGTGTAGTTTGCAGACATGGCTCATATCCCGTGTTGCTGTGGCTATGGCTGTGGCATAGGCCAACAGCTGTAGCTCCGATTTGACTGCTGGCCTGGGAACTTCCTTATGCCATGAGTGAGACCCTAAAAACCAAAAAAAAAAGTTAGAAAAGAAAAAAGTATAGAGAATGATATATTGCATACTCATGTACTCACCACCTAGATTTAACATTTTTATTGTTCATATTCAGATTAAAAAACTAATATGGATAAAGTTAAAGCCTCATTTACAGTCTCAGTCTCTTTTCTTTCAAGATATTACTTTCAGGTTGGCATGCAATTTTTCCTTTCATGATATTTATTCTAAAATATGCCTTTCTATTTGTCTATCAATCCATCCATTCACCCATTGTACAGAGTATTTGTTCCCTTATATTTTCTTCTGAAAATTCTAAAGTTTTGCTTGTCACATTTAGGTAATTTAATATTTAATCAGTCCCCTAATTTTTTGCTATTATAACCATTTGTTCATTTTATTAACTGGTATAGACTTCCTTCTGTACCATTGGAATCTATCTGTAAAGTAAATTCCCAAATGTGGGATTGTTAAGAGTTTTTGATTTTTGACCAATAAAGTAGTCATGTAAATGCCATTACGGTTGAGATATAGACAATTCCATCACCCGAAAATGTTTTCTTATGTTCCTTTGTACTGCTGTACTTTCTATTATGGTATTGTCTTTTCTAGCATGTTATTTATATAAATGGAGTCATGCAGTATGTAGTCTTATGTTTAGCTTCTTTAAATTAGTAAAATTTGCTTCTCAGAGTCGCTTTTTGTAGAGTATCAGTAGCTGTTTCATTTGTATTGCTGAGTAGTGTACCATTGTATAGATACGCCACAATTTGTTTATCCATTTACCAGTTAATCAAGACATTTGGGTTCTTTCTAGGTTTTTTGGCTATTATGAATAAAGTTCTTAGGAGCATTCATGTACAAGTATTTGTATGGAAATAAATTTTCATTTTTGGGGTAAATAATTAGAAGGCTAATTTCTTGAATATATGATAGATATGCTTAACTTTGTAAGAAACTGCCAGGCTGTTTCCTAAAATGATTATTCCACTTCATAGTCTCATTAGCAATATCTAAGAGTTCTAGTTGCTCCACATTTGACTTTGTCAATGTTAAAATTTTATGTAATCTAGTGGGTGTATAGTGTTATCTCATTCTTTTTTTTTTTTGCTTTTTAGGGTTGCACCCTGTTTTCTTTCTTTTTTGTTAATTTTTTTTTTGCACTGGCAACATATGGAAGTTCCCAAGCTAGGGGTCAAATCGGAGCCACAGTTGCCAGCCTATGCCACAGCCAGCGCAAAACCAGATCTGAGCCACATCTGCAATCTGCACCATGGTTTATTGCAATGCCAGATACCCAACCCATTGAGTAAGGCCAGAGATCAAACCGGCATCCTTATGGATACTGGTTGGATTTGTTACTGCTGAGCCACAATGGGAACTCCCTCTATGTTTTTAGTTAACAGGTCTTTTTTTTTTTTTTTTTGTCTTTTGTAATTTTTGGGCCATACCTGCAGCATGTGGAGGTTTCCAGGCTAGGGGTCTAATTGGAGCTACAGCCGCTGGTCGGTGCCATAGCCACAGCAATCCAGTATCTGAGCCTCATCGGGAACCTACACCACAGCTCATGGCAACGCCGGATCCTTAACCCACTGAGCGAGGCCAGGGATTGAACCCGCAACCTCATGGTTCCTTTTTTTTTTTTTGGTCTTTTTGCCTTTATGTAGAGCCACACCCATGGCATATGGAGGTTCCCAGGCTAGGGGTCTAACAGGAGCTTCGCCACAGCCACAGCAACACGGGATCCGAGCCGCGTCTGCAACCTTCACCACAGCTCACGGCAATGCCAGATCCTTAACCCACTGAGCAAGGCCAGGGATCGAACCCGCAACCTCATGGTTCCTAGTCGGATGTTTTAACCACTGAGCCATGATGGGAACTCCTAATTAACATGTCTTTGATGACTAATGACATTCAGCTTCTAGTCATATGCTTATTCGGCACCTGTATATCTGTTCTGGTGAAGTGTCTATTCAAATTTTCTGTCCAGTTTGAAAATGTGTGTTCTTTGTTTTCTTAATTTTGAGTTTTGAGATTTCTTTTTATAGTCCTTTATCAGTCTTAGATGTTTTGGAGTTCCTGCTGTGGTGCAGTCGGTTAAGAATTTGATTACAGTGGCTCAGGTTACTTCGGAGGTACAGGTTTGATCCCTGTGTCTTTTCGAGTCATGGCTTCCTCTGGATAGATGTCCAGGAGTGGGATTGCTGGGTCAAATGATAATTCTATTTTGAGTTTTCTGAGGAATCTCCATACTGTTTTCCACAGTGGCTGCACCAATTTGCATTCCCACCAACAGTGTAATAGGGATCCTTTTTCTCCACACCCTCTCCAGCACTTACTGTTTATAGACTTTTTGATGATGGCCATTCTGGCTGGTGTCAGGTGGTACCTCATAGTGGTTTTGATTTGCATTTCTCTAATGAGGAGCGATGTTGAACATCTTTTCATGTGTTTATTTGCCATCTGCATGTCTTTGGAGAATTGTCTGCCTAGATCCTCTGCCCATTTTTTGCTGGGGTTGTTTGTTTCTTTTGTGTTGAGCTGTAGGAGCTGTTTGTAAATTTTGGAGATTAATCCCTTGTCAGTTGAATCATTTGCAAATATTTTCTCCCATTCTGTGGGTTGTCTTTTCATTTTGTTTAGAGTTTCCTTAGCTGTGCAGAAACGTTGAAGTTTAATTAAGTCCCATTTGTTGATTTCTCTTTTCATTTTCCTTACTCTGTCTGACACATGGATCTGAGAAGATGTTGCTGTCATTTATGTCAGAGAGTGTTTGGCCTATGTTTTCCTCTAAGAGTTTTATAGTTTCTGGTCTTATATCTAGATCTTTAATCCATTTTGAGTTTATTTTTGTGCATGGTGTTAGGAAGTGTTCTAGTTTCATTTTTTTTACATGTAGCTGTCCAGTTTTCCCAGCATCACTTATTGAAGAGGCTGTCTTTTGTCCAATGTATATTCTTGCCTCCTTGGTCATAGACTAGTTGACTATAGATGTGTGGATTTAATTCTGGGGTTTCTATCCTGTTCCACTGATCGATATTTCTGTCTTTGTGCCAGTACCATACGGTTCTGATGACTGTAGCTTTGTAGTAGAGTCTGAAGTCAGGGAGCCTGATTCCTCCAGCTCCATTTTTCTTTTTCAGGATGTCTTTGGCTATTCTGGGTTTTTTGTGTTTCCAGACAAACTTTAAACTATTTTGTTCTAGTTGTGTGAAAAAGGTCTTTGGTAATTTGATAGGGATTGCATTGAATGTGTAGATTGCCTTGGGTGGTATAGTCATTTTGATAATATTGACTCTTCCAATCCAAGAGCATGGTATGTCTTTCCACCTGTTCAAGTCATCCTTGATTTCTTTCGTCAGCGCCTTATAATTTTCAGAGTACAGGTCTTTTGTCTCTTTAGGCAGATTTATTCCTAAGTATTTGATTCATTTTGATGCGATGGTAAACGGGATTGCCTCCCTAATTTCTCTTTCTGATCTTTCATTGTTAGTATATCGAAATGCAGTTGATTTCTGTGTATTAATTTTGTATCCTGCAACTTTGCAAAATTCATTGATGAGCTCTAAGAGTTTTCTGGTAGAGACTTTAGGATTCCCCAGCTATAGTATCATGTCATCTGCAAAAAGTGATAGTTTTACTTCTTCTTTCCCAGTTTGGATTCCTTTTATTTCTTTTTCTTCTCTGATTGCTGTAGCTAGGACTTCCAGAACTATGTTGAATAGTAGTGGCGAGAGTGGACATCCCTGTCTTGTTCCTGATCTCAGCAGGAATTCTTTCAGCTTTTCACCATTGAGAATGATGTTAGCTCTGGGTTTGTCATAGATGGCCTTGATTATGTTGAGGTAGGTTCC
>PVHT021183634.1:37584586-37629707 GCA_004024745.2 Catagonus wagneri | reverse complement strand
GCAGCCACAGCAACGCAGGATCCGAGCCGCGTCTGCAACCTACACCACAGCTCACGGCAACGCCGGATCGTTAACCCACTGAGCAAGGGCAGGGATCGAACCCGCAACCTCATGGTTCCTAGTCGGATTCGTTAACCACTGCGCCACGACGGGAACTCCCGGTGATTAACATTTTAATTAAATAAATTAGAAAAGGAAATATCAGTGTATCACATATTTTATTTCCTAAAAAAGCTTTTGTGTTTCTCTGTATGTGTATATGTATCCAATAGTCAGATATATTTCTTAAATTTGAAAAACATTGTTATAGATTATGCTTTTGAGAATATATTTACAACTCTTTGTAGCTCTATGTTTAGAATGATGCTGTGTTGTAAATATGTAATTTCATTTTTTTTCCTACATGTAATACTGTAATTTGGACATTGCTTAATTCCAAAAGCCTTTGGGGTAGCAATCTGAGCACTAAGTATTATGTCTTTGTTTTGCATGTTTTTCAAAGACAAATTTAACACATATGTGACCCTGAAAGTACAAAATGTAAAGAGCACAACTGTGGCAGTTCGTGGTGATCAACCTTCCTGGGAACAAGATTTTATGTTGTAAGTACTTTGCAGCAGCAGCATGTCTACAACATTTGATAATCTTTCCAGGGTACTCAGGTTGGTTTAGACAAGTAGAGGATCAAGATTTTTTGTATATCTAAGATTTATAAAATATGTTAAGTACCTAAAAACATATTTTAATTCATGTTAAATACTTTTTGAAAATTAGAGATGGGGGAGTTCCCTTCATAGCTCAGGGGTTAATGAACCTGACTAGGATCCATGAGGATGTGGGTTCGATCCCTGGCCTTGCTCAGTGGGTTAAGGATCCAGCGTTGCCGTGAGCTGTGGTGTAGGTCACAGACACAGCTTGGATCCTGAGTTGCTATGGCTGTGGTTTAGGCCAGCAGCTACACCTCCGATTCAACCCCTAGCCCGGGAACTTCCATATGCTATGGGTGCGGCCCTAAAAAACAAAAACAAAACCAAAGAAAAGAAAATAAAGAAATTAGAGGAACAAGTGAAGTGTGTGGTAGGTGAAATACATCTACAGTTTTGTTTTCTCCTGAATTTGTAATCTGTTCTTAGAAGTGAATTATGTATTCAGCTAACCTTCCAATTAGTTTGTGTTGGTGAAAATACTACCTAGTCAGATTTTCCTCGTGGTCAGAATTAGCTATAGTATAACATATTTAGCATGATATTAAGCCTAACTTAATCTTTCTTTGATTCTCAGAAGGGTCCTTGAAGGAATGTAGTTATGCATGTGAGGACTGTGTGTACCCAAGTTGCCTGCTTTCGAAGATGAGGATTTCTGTGCTTATAATCCTTTTGTTTAATGGAGTAAAATGTCCTACCTCATCTAATTAATAAAAATGAGTAAATGTTAGTAGAATTGCCTACATATAACGTAGAATTTAGTATATTATAATTGTCAGCTCTGGCTATAAAAACTTGATATTTCCTTTTTTTCTTCCTTTATTTTAGCAGGTTTTTTCTTGACCTAGTAAAGGGGAAAAAATGTAGAGTATCGTTTTGAAGGACTGAGCAAATCACTTAGCCTCTCTGAGTGTCAGTTTCCTCAGCTCTGCTCTTATCTCTCATAAGGTCTACTATCTTTTGTGTGTGTGTGTATATATTTTTAGAGCCACACCCGTGGCACATGAAGGTTCCCAGGCTAGGGGTCTAATCGGAGCTGTAGCCACCGGGCTATACCAGAGCCACAGCAACACTGAATCCAAGCTGTGTCTGTGACCTACACCACAGCTCACAGCAATGCCAGATCCTTAACCCACTGAGTGAGGACAGGGATTGAACCCACCACCATGGATGCTAGTCGGGTTTGTTAACCGCTGAGCTATGATGGGAACTCCAAGATCTACTCTCTTTTACAGGTTATATTTGTTTTTTGGGATGATGCACAATGGGGTCCAACAAGAAAGTGTATTAAAATTGCTATGAAATTTGTGATTGAAGTGAAATTGCTTGCGAGTTTTACTCTTTTTTATGGGGAAATATTCTGGTCCTCTGGGCTTTTATTATTATTTTTTTTCTTTTTATGGCCACACCTGCAGCATAGGGAAATTCTTGGGCCCAGTCTGTATTGGAGTTGCAGCTGGGACCCATGCCACAGCCACGGCAACATTGAATCCAAGCTGCATCTGTGACCTACTTTTGTAGCTTGTTGCATCACTGGATCCTTAGCCCACTGAGTGAGGCCAGGGATCAAACCCGTATCCTCACAGAGACAGCATCAGGCCCTTAACATGCTGAGCCACAATGGGAACTCCTAATCCTCTGGGCTTTTTATGTGTTGCTGCTTACTTGTACTGTTTAGGAAACTTTATTATAATAGTTAAAGGTTAAGATTATGAGGTTTTGGGCTAAGATAAAAATAGAAGGATCAATAGAAAAGGATGAATAGAAGATGTTAAGGAAGCAGAACCAAGAGTTGTCTTGGATGATTGAGTGTGTAGTGTGCTACTTATTAGGTTAGGAGATGGTATAATGTTAGTTACGAACAAGCTTATATTTGAGGTTCTTACAGGACAGGTAAGAAAGAAAGTTACAGAAGATAGAAACTTGAACCTGGCACTCATGGATGAAGTCCAGGTTTGTACTTCGGTCAGTTGAAGCCACAGGTATAGATGAGAAAGTTTAGGGAGAGTAAAGTAGTGTAAGTAAAGGGCCTGGGGAAGAGCCTGGAGAACACCAGCATTTAAAGAAGGAACAAAGAGGATTAAGAAGGAATGAACAGAGAGGAAGAAGAAACAGGACAGTGGTGTCCTGGAAGCTGAAGCAGAACTGGGGCTTCAAAAAGAGGCTAGTGCTATAAGATTTCTCACTGGTTGCCTCTTTGTCATGATTATAAACCTTATTTATTCCCTTTCTTACTCATAGTGACGTCAGAGTGAGACCAAATCTTCTTCACTTGTGTAAATTCAGCTATGAACAGTTTTTTTCAAGTCTCTTCCTGTACCGCTGTTAGCCATACCATAGTTTTGGCTGTAGTATATAAACTTAGCAGTCCACTTTCTTCTGACTTCTAGTTGGCTATAATAATCACTCACTGTCATAACTGTTCCCAGCATGTGAAACATAGTGGTCTTCTGCAGTCTCTCATCAGCATAGTGGCTTTATTCTTTAAAAAGTTTTTTTAAAATTATAGTTGATTTACAATGTTGTGCCACTTTCTACTGTATAGCATAGTGATCCAGTCATACATATATATGTGTGCATTCACTTTCTTATATTGTCTTCCATCATGGTCTATCCCAAGAGACTAGATATAGTTCTCTGTGTTATACAGTAGGACCTCACTGTTTATCCATTCTAAATGTAATAGTTCCTCTATTAACCCCAGACTCCCAGTCCATCTCACTCCCTCCTATTATTATCTGTTTATTTTCTAATTTCCCATAGCACTCCCCCTTTCAGCCCTGCTGTGACATGTGTGAATTTTCTTCTGTCACCCACCTTGAGTTTCTCTGTGGATTTTGCCCTTTCTCCTTCTATTTTATTTATTTATTCATGTATTTATGTTTTAGTCTTTTTAGGGCTGCACCCGTGGCATATGGAAGTTCCCAGGCTAGGGGTCAAATCGGAGCTGTAGCTGTCAATCTACCCCACAACCACAGCAATGCCAGATCCAAGCTGCGTCTGCGACCTACACCACAGCTCCCGGCAACTCTGGATCTTTAACCCACTAAGCAAGGCCAAGGAATGAAACCATGTCTTCAGGGATACTAGTTGAATTCCTTACTGCTGAGCCATCATGGGAACTCCAGTCCTTTTACACATGGGCTTTAATAGCTACATTCTCCACCTTTCTGTTCCTATTCCTCTTACGCTGTCCTTCAGTCACTGACAACTCCATTGCTGGTCATTTGTCCCCCTTTCTCCTTTTTCTTTGTCCCTGATGTATTATGTGGTAGTATCTAATATTAATTTTAGTATTTTTCATTTATATTTAATATTTCTGTATCTTATTTCCAGGACTAGAGTGTTCTTTTTTTTTAGCTGTGCCTGCAGCATATGGAAGTTCCTGGACCAGGAATTGAACCCACACCACAGCAACAACCTGAGATGCTGCAGTGACAATGCTGGATCCTTAACCTGCTGTGTCATAAGAGAACTCCAGATTGTTGCTTTCTTAAGGTGAAGGAGGGAGTCTTAACCTAGTATGAATTTGCCTAGTCCAGAATATTGTATACATGTGTGCACATATACTCTTGTTTGAGTTAATACAGATAGAAACTTCCCCAGAGCTCTGAGGATGAGGCATAAACAGAGCTCTTGGACTGTTCTTTGTTGGGCCATTGAGCAAATGTAGATAAGAAGTTTCTTATAGAAGATATATCCTCATTGTTTGGGCTTTTCTTCACAGAGTTCTCTGAAGAACAAATTTTCTTTTTTATCCAAATCAAGCTGTAAAAGCCTTGGGCTATTTCTTTCAGGTATTGGCTTGAGATGCTATTTAGGACTTGCTTTGGGAATATTATGTTTGTATCCCCAAACAATTTTCCTTTTCTAGATTAAAAAGTTTTGGGTTTGTTAAGATATATTTTCCAAGACCCACTTTTCAGCTGTGAACAGCTCTCCAGATAGCTTGGAAGTTTTTGGAGACAGAAACTGGGCCCTATATTGTGTCCCTCAGAGCAATGAGCCTTACATGTTGTGTATATTCAGGGAATATTAATTAAATGGACAGATGAACTCAGTACTTCTCTATTCTATCGTATTTTTTTGTAAAAGGGGCAAAATTTCTTTGCTTCACCTGTTTTCAACACACTTGATATGAACTCTGTGGCTGTAATACCACATCCCAAACTTGTGAATCTGAGAACATATATCTTAATAGTACAACAGAGAAGCTAAGCTTTCTCAAAAGCGTACACTTGAAACTTCTACATGTGATGAATACCTGTTGTTTTCCTGAGAATACCTTTTTGTTCCCTGCTAGAATCAACCTTTTCTCATCTTTCTTGCATTTTCCCTCAAATAACCTTGTGTTTCCATAAGAGCTTTCTGGAGAATGTTTTTAGCATTAACATAAGTGTTTGCTTGTTCTACCTGAAGGCTATAATTATGTTTTGAGTTAGCCCTTCCAAGCTGTATTCTTCCATGGATGACATTACTTTTGCTTAGTGGTCATTTGGTTCTTAGAATACTTTCTTTTTAAATAATTTTTTTCCTAGTTATCATTGCAGAAAAATCATTGTGTTGATCATTATCCTGTGATCATTTTGTTTATAAGTGACAGTGCCTACTTTAACTGGTAATGGCTTCTCCAGAGGTTGGGTGGTGTGAATTAGCCCTCTTGAGTGCCCCCCACCTGCCTCTGACCGTGTGTTCCCAACAAGCTTAGATCTTCTGAGAAGCCCTTTAACTTCCTGGACTCCCTTTCATATCTCTTGTAAAGAAGACTTACCTTTTCCTCAAAGTTTCCTGTATAAAATCTGTATGTGTAAAATTTGGGGGTGGTGCTGATATTAGCAATAAAACATATAAAACTATTGCTTAAAGGTGGACATTGTAGGCAGATACACCTGGCAGTAATGCCCTCATTGCTTGGCCTCATTCTTCTAGTGAAACTATATTATGAATATATAGTTTCAAGCTACCATGATTGTAGCTCCAAAGGAGAGGGTTTTTCTGTGCTTTGACAGAGACATTTTTCTGTGCATATCCTACATATATTTTTAGGAACTTAAAGAGTGGTTGTAGGATTTGGGACATTTTGATTTTTTCCCTGATAGAGTCCTGATGAGGACATATTCAAGGTTTTGCAAAGCAGGAGATGTAGCTGTTTCTTTCACATTATCTGGTTGTCTAAAAAAGGGCTTTCTTCTTTCCTTTAGTGAGATTAGTCGTCTCGACCTGGGTCTAAGTGTAGAGGTATGGAACAAAGGGCTGATCTGGGACACCATGGTGGGCACCGTGTGGATCGCACTGAAGACGATTCGTCAGTCAGATGAGGTCAGTAAGTGCATATTGCCCATTTGGAGATATGGTTCTAGCCCTTGCTTCTCCCCATCCTACCTCCATTCAGCTAATATTCAGCCATGCAGCTTAGATTGCTCTGTTACCTTTCTAATTAGAGAACACAAAACCAGCTCATTCCTAACCTCACCCAGAGGTTCAAGGATTGCATTTGAGTCTGGCTTTCCCTCTGCCATATGACTGAACTCGGATATGCCAGAGCATCTCTTTAGCATTATCAGGTAGATAGCCCCTTCTTAATTCTGTGTGTGTGTTCGGGGGTGATGGTTGGCAGGATGGGTGAGGAAAGTGGGAGGGAGGGGAGAGAGGAGTGTCGGGAGTAGGGAAAGTATGTGTGGATGTGCGAGATAGCTTTCTTGCTAGATCTGTCTAGGCTACCTGTGGCTTTTGCATTCCCTCTCAGTCAGTATTGTGAGAGGAGTTCCTCAGGCAGCTGTTCGGGTTCTGTTCTCTGCTCTTTGAGTCACCTATCCCAGGGAACTAGTTTCAGTCTTCCTTCTTCCATGTGTAACCCTGTATGTCCAAGGACTACAGGCCTGGCAATTGGTTTTTACACTGTCTTATTTAATACAGTGTTTTGAAGACTGAATTTCCACTCCACTTTACCAGATGAGAACATAACCCAGCATTATTTTCCCATGACACTCACTTTGAATATTTTCATTGTGGCTCCAGTGTAAGTCAGCTAACTAGCAATGTTAATAGCTCTTTAGTGATTAGAAGTCATGGCAAATTAAGTGACACAGTCACTAAGAATTATACAAGTTAAATATTGGTCCATGGAGAGTCTTTGTTTTTGAGTTTGGTACTCTGGAAATTCTGTCCTTGGTGGGCTGGCAGAAAACTAACCACAGTGAAAGATTCTCTCCCACCAAAGAGGGAGAATAGAAGCCATATAGAGCAGAGGTGGTGGTGACCTTGGTGTGTTTACCTCATTAGGATACATGAGTGGCCCGGGCAAGCTCTCTAACAGGGAAATTGAGAGAAAAACAGCTGGCTCTTTAACGTAGAGGGCAGTCATGAAAGAGTGAAGTTTGATCTTAGATCTCTGTTTTCTAGGAAGGGCCTGGAGAATGGTCCACATTGGAGGCAGAGACATTAATGAAAGATGATGAGATCTGTGGAACTAAAAACCCAACTCCCCACAAAATTTTGCTTGACACAAGATTTGAGTTGCCTTTTGGTGAGTCTGATTAGATTTTAAAAACCATTTAATACTTTTTACCATATTGTTTGAAATTGCTTTCTGTTTTTTGTTTTTTGTTTTTTCTCTTGTTTTTAGGGCCACACAAGCCGCATATGGAAGTTCCCAGGCTAGGGGTTGAATTGGAGCTGCAGCTGCCAGCCTACACCACAGTCACAGAAACACAGGATCCAAGCCTCATCTGCGACCTATACTACAGCTTGTGGCAGTGCCAGATCCTTAACCCACCAAGTGGGGCCAGGGATCGAATCTGCATCCTCATGGATACTAGTCGGGTTCATTTCCACTGAACCACAATGAGAACTCTAGCAATTTCCCAATTATTAAATGTTTTCTAATTGGTTTAAATGGTATCTTGTTTAATTTTATTCAGTTTTTATTTTGACTGCTTATATTACTAATATCCATGTACACTGTTGCTGTTGCTGCTGTATTCTAATTTCAGTCTATTTATATCTTATAGCTTATGGTGATTTCAGCAAAAATGGCATGATTTTCCAGTAAGCTCTGAAATAGCTAAACTCAGAACAATGATTACTTCAGAAAAATAGGAAGACTTTCTTGTGTGTCTGTATGCCAAGTTGCAGGTGAAGAGAAGAACAATTGGAGTTCTTGATTACAGCTTAGTTGCTTATATTCTTAGTGCTGTGTTCTTAGCTGTACTAGTTTCTGCCTTACTGAATTGGGAGGGGGATGGGTGAAAATAGGTCTTGGTTCAGAAATTTTCTTAAAAGTTTTGGGAGATTTTTTATTTTTTATTTTTGTCTTTTTAGGGCCACACCCGAGGCACATGGAGGTTCCCAGGCTAGGGGTTGAATTGGAGCTGTAGCTGCTGGCCTGCACCACAGCCATAGCAATGCCAGATCCAAGCTGCATGTGCAATCTACATCACAGCTCACGGCAACGCTGTATTGTTAACCCACTGAACAGGGCCAGGGATCGAACCTGCATCCTCATGGATACTAGTCAGATTCGTTTACACTGAGCCATGATGGGAACTCCCTCCTTTTTTTAAATTTTTTTTAAATATGATTTTATTTTCTTGGTCTCACCTGGGGCATATGGAATTCCTGGGCCAAGGATCAAATTGGAACTGCCTCAGAGACAATGCTGAGTACTTAACCTGCTGCACCATAGCAGAAACTCCTTTGGTAGATTTTCTTGAATATTTTTTTGTTTTTTTCATTTGCTGTGTGCCCTTAGGGCCATTTCCAAAGACTTTAAATACTATTTTTTTCTCAATGTATTCAGTTTTTGCTAGGAAGTGTGTCTGTGGAGCTCCTCACACTGTTATGCTGGAAGTCTGTCAGTCCACTCCTTATAGCATTTTTTTTTTTTCCTTAATGGTGCACCTGCGGCATATGAAAGTTCCCAGGCTAGAGATCAAATCGGAGGTATAGCTGCTGGCCTACACCGCAGCCACAACAACACCATATCCAAGCTGCATCTATGACCTACGCTGCTGCTTGCAGCAGTGCTGAATCCTTTGCTTGCAGCAATGCTGGATCCTTAACCCACTGGATGGGGCCAGGGATTGGAACCACATCCTCACAGACACTACGTGCGGTTCTTACCCCACTGAGCCACAGTGGAAATGGAAATTCAGCTCATTGCGTTTTTAACAAACATTCCTCTTTCTAAACTGCATCACTTATATTGTGTCTTAGGGAGAAGTATTACTATCTAGATTTTGGGTTTCATTAAGATATTTCTGTTGTTTATTTTCATATCTCTAGTGTTCGCTTGGTATATAACGTGTCTAATAAGTTTTTAAAAAATAAACCTAAAGGTAAAATCTCAGATAAGTGTCATTGCAAATTAATGTGGTAATAAGCTTTTGTCTCTGTGATGTGAGTTAGACTTTTAAAAAACTTAAAGAGTCCTTCTGTGGTTGATTTTTGACTTGCAGCATGCCATATTTTGGCAAAGGAATAATTTTTGGATAATTATTTTTGGATAATTAATCTCTGGATAATTCAGAAAGCTGCAAAATGTTCTAAAAGTTAGACTTTTAAAAAAATTAAAGAGTCCTTCTATGGATGATTTTTGACTTGCAGCATGCCATTTGGCAAAGGAATAATTTTTGGATAATTTCTGGATAATTACTCTTTGGATAATTCAGAAAGCGGCAAAATATTGGATAATTCAGAAAGCGGCAAAATATTCTATTACATTTATTGTCGTCTCTTTTTTTTCTTTTCTTTTTAGGGCCGTACCTGTGGCATATGGAAATTCCCAGGCTAAGGGTTGAATCAGAGCTTCAGTTGCCATCCTGCGCCACAGCCAGGGCAATGTCATATCCGAGCTGCTTCTGAGACCTGCACTGCAGCTCAGATCCTTAACCCACTGAGCGAAGTCAGGGATCAATCCCTCATCCTCATGGATACTAGTCAGGTTTTTAACCTCCTGAGCACAACAGGAACTCCTCCATTATCTAAGTAACTTTTAATTTTTTTTTTGGTCTTTTTTTTTGTCCTTTTTTAGGGCCACACTGGCAGCATATGGAGGTTCCCAGGCTAGGGGTCTAATTGGAGCTGTAGCTGCCAGCCTACACCAAGAGCCACGGCAATGCTAGATCCAAGCCACATCTGCAACCTACACCACAGCTCATGGCAACACTGGATCGTTAACACCACAGCTCATGGCAACACTGGATCGATGCCAGGGATCAAACCCGCAACCTCATGCTTCCTAGTTGGATTCGTTTGCACTGTGCCATGATGGGAGCTCCAGTAATTTTTAATTTTTTATATTATTATGTTGTAGCTCAGAAAATATAGGTGTGCCTAAGGACATAAAGATTTCTTACAGTTTCACCAATTAGAAATGTTTTTTTATGTTATGTTTTAGTTTTTTTATACATACATAAAGTTTTCCTATAAAATGGCACTGAATATATTATATTTTAGCCTATTTTATTTACTGATTACATAGTTATATAAATGGTATATAAAATGTTAGCCTTAAGTATTTTCACTGGTTGATTTTATTTTATTGTATGAATGTAAAATAATAATAAAAATAACATTTGTTGACCAATAACTGTGTATTCCAGTGGGTATATCACTAAGTATTTACATAAGTTATCTCATTTAATCCTCACTTCAGTCCTTTGAGGCAGACCCAACTATTATTTCCATTTTAGAGATGAGGAATTGGAGGCACAGAGTATTGAGGTCTTTTGCCCAGGTTTATTTAGTAAGTGGTAAAGCTAGCGTTGAAACTTGGATGATTTGGCTTCAGAGCCTGGGCTTTTAATTTAAGCTGTAATACATTTAACCATTCTTCTTGTTGAGTACTTTATTCACAGTTTGTATTATAAGTAGTACTGCAGTAAATATCCTCATAGCTCTGTATTTTTCCTCCTTCAAACATTTTGAGGGGTAAGGCAGTGATATATGCACAATAGTTTAAAACATTATCCAGTGAAAATTAGGTCTCCCTCACAAATCAATTATCTTTCTTATATATTACTACAATTAATACTTTCTTGTGTAGCTTTCTGGAGTCAGTCTTTGAATCTATAAGCGTTAAGTATAAACCCTCAACCGCTTTAAAAACATGGACGTAGATAGTTCCTGTTGTGGCTCAGCGGGTTAAGAACCCAACTGGTATCTATGAGGATGTGGGTTCGGTCCCTGGCCTCATTCAGTGGGTTAAAGGATCCGTCGTTGCCATGAGCTATGGTGTATGTTGCAGCCGTGGCTCGGATCTGGCATTGCTGTGGCTGTGGTGTAGGCCAGCAGCTGTAGCTCTGATTCCACCCTTAGCTTGGAAACTTCCATAAGCTTGCAGGTGCGGCCCTAAAAAGAAAAAAAAAAAAGGCATAGGCACAAATAGCATATTCTAACACATCCATTGTCTACTTAACAATGTATCTCGGTGAATTATTATATCAAAACATGTAGACCTACAGCACAGCGATTCTTCCTCACTTCTTACTTCTTTTTAAGTGCAAAGTATACCATTTTATGGATGAGGAAATGCTATACAAATTACGTAGGAAATTACTTGAAGGTTTTATTATAAGATGTTGAAATATTGCCACCAGTTGCCGAAGAGCGGTTTGACGGGAAGGAGTACAATTTTAGGTTAAGAGGAACAAAGGAGAAAGGGCTGTATTTGATTTCTTCATATGGATTACTAGAAAATTTATCAGTATAAATATCACCAAAGTTGATCTGATCCATATTTTTGTTTGTTTGTTTATTTATTTATTGCCTTTTGTCATTTTAGGGCCACACCCGCAGCATGTGAAGGTTCCCAGGCTAGGGGTCTAATCGGAACTGTAGTCACTGGCCTATGCCGCAGCCACAGCAATGCAGGATTCGAGCCCCGTCTGTGACCTACACCACAGCTCACAGCAACGCCGGAGCGTTAACCCACTGAGCAAGGCCAGGGATCGAACCCACAACCTCATGGTTCCTAGTCGGATTTGTTAACCACTGCGCCACGATGGGAACTCCTATTTATTTATTTATTTATTTATTTATTTTTAGGGCCACACCCATGGGCATATGGACGTTCCTAGGCTAGGGGTCGAATTGGAGCTGTACCACAGCCACAGCAATGCCAGATCTGAGCTGCATCTGCGACCTATACCACAGTTCATGGCAACGCCAGATCCTTGACCCACTAAGTAAGCTCAGGGATCGAACCTATGTGTCCTCGTGGATACTAGTCAGGTTTGTTACCACTGTGCCACTGTGGGAACTCCTGTTTATTTTTTTTAATGGCTGCACCTGATGCATATGGAAGTTACTGGGCCAGGGATCAAATCTAAGCTGCAGCTGCGACCTACTCCACAGCCGTGGCAATGCTGGTAAAATACATGTAATGTAAAATTAACTATCTCAGTCATTTAAAATATATAGTTCAGTGTTATGAATCCATTCACAATGTCATGCAGCTATCACCACTCTTCATATCCATAGCTCTTTTCATCTTGCACAGCTGAGACTCTATACCCACTACAAAATTAACTCCGCTCTCTGGTGGCTTAGCAGGTTAAGGATCCAGCATCATCACTGCAATCATTGGCTTGGTTTGCTGCTGTGGCATGGGTTCAGTTCCTGTCCTGGGAACTTCCACATGTCCTAGACTCAGCCAAAACAAAAACAAAAACAAAAAACTCCTCATTTCTCTCTGCCCCCAGCCCTTGGCAATCACGATTCTACCTTCTGTCTCTGATTTTGACTACGCTAAGTACCTCATGTAAATGGAATTATACAGTTTTTATCTTTTTGTACCAGGATTAATTCACTTGGCATACTGTCCTCAAGATTCATCCATGTTGTAGCATTTGTTAGAATTTCCTTCCTTTTAAAGACTGAATAATGTTCCTTTGTAAGTATATATCACATTCTGCTTATCTCTTCATTCATTGATAGGCACTTGGGTTGCTTCCACATTTTAGCTATTGTGAATAATGCTGATGTGGACATGGGTATGCAAATATCTTTTTGAGATTCTACTTTCAGTTTTTTTGGATATATACCCAGAAGTTGAATTCCTGGATCTTATGGAAATGCTATTTTTAGTTTTTCAAAGAATCACCATACTGTTTTTCATAGTGCCTGTACCACTTCACGCTCCCACCAACAGCAAAGGTTCCAGTCCACATCTTTGCCAGCACGTGTTACTTTCTGGTTTGTTTTTTTTGTTTTTTTGATAGTAGCCATCCTAATGGGTGTGAAGTGGTATCTCATTGTGGCTTTGACTTATACTTCCCTAATGATTAATGATGTTGAACATCTATTTATGTGCTTATTGGCCATTCTTACATCTTCTTTGGAGAAATGTCTATCAAGTCCTTTGCCCGTTTTTGAATTGGGTTTTTGTTATTATTGAGTTTTAGGAGTTCTCTTATATTCTGGGGATTAATTCCTTATCATATATGTGATTTGCAAATATTTTTTCCTATTCTGTGGGTTACCTTTTTGTTCTTTTGATATTGTCTTTTGATGCAGAACATTTTTAAAATTTTGATGAAGTCTAATTTGTCTGTTTTTGTTGTTGTTGTTGCCTGTGTCTTTGCTGTCCCAGCCAAGAAATCATTGCTAAATCCAGTGTTGTGCAGTTTTGATCCTATGTTTTTTTCTAAGAGTTTTCAAATTTTTGGTCTTACATTTAGGTTTTGATCTATTTTGAGTTAATTTTTCCATATCGTGTTAGGTAAGAGTCCACTTTCTTTTTTACACATGGATATCCAGTTATACCAGCACCATTTCTTGGAAGGACTCTTCCGTCCTTGAATGCTCTTGCCCTTGAAAAAAGATCGTTTAATCATACATGTGAGGGTTTATTTCTGAGCTCTCTATTCTGTTTTATTGGTCTACATGTCTATCTTTATGTTAGTATCATAAGTTTTAATTTTGATTTACTATAGCTTTATAGTAGATTTTGAAATAAGAAAGTATGAGTCCTCCAGCTTTGTTCTTCGTTTTCAAGACTGTTTTGGCTATTTGGGGTCCATTAAGATTCCATATGAATTTTAGAGTGGCTTTTGTATTTCTGCAAAAAAAAAAAAAATCATTGGGATTTTAACAGCAACTGATCGAATCTGTAGATCATTTTGGGTAGTATTGACATCTTAACAATATTAAGTCTTCTGATCCAGTGGGAATAATAGCATATTATTTTGATTTTTGTGAAGATTCAAGATAATGTTCATGGCAAGAACCAAGCCAGTGAAATTTGTCCACCACCACTACCCTTCTAACTTAGATCATTCGATCACATTAAGTATTATCAACTCATGATTAAATTATTAACCTAGTAATGTATTTTCTTCTTTTGGTCGTAGATATCCCAGAGGAGGAAGCCAGATATTGGACCTACAAATTGGAGCAGATCAATGCCTTGGAAGCTGACAATGAGGTAGGAATTTTTTTTTTTTTTTCCAATATAAAGAGATGGGGAAAGTGGCTTTATAGGACATTTTATAGATTGTCAAGGGATTGATGATCCAGGAGCATGTTGAAGAATGAATGCATTTAAACTGTACTAAAGAAAAAAGGCATGGAGTGCCTGTTGTGGCTCAGTGGGTTAAGAACCTGACACTAGTATCCGTGAGGATGAGGGTTCAATTCCTGGCCTTGCTCAGTGGGTTGCTGTGGTGTAGGTCACAGATGTAGCTCAGATCCAGTGTTGTTATGGCTGTGACATAGGCCTCAGCTGTGGCTCCAATTTGACCCCTAGCCTGGGAACTTTCATATGCCGCAGGTGTGCCCTTAAAAAAAAAAAAAACGGCAGCTAGACGATTTCCTATGTTAGAAGGATCTGTCTGCTTTTCTTGTTCCTCGGGCCCCAGAAGTGGCTAATTTGGCACTGAGTTGGCTCTCAACTCTAGGGAATGAACTTATGCTAGGGAATCTGTCCTCTTGTTATACAGATTAGCAGAAGATTATTTTTCCTGCTTGTTCCCAGATTATTGGATATATATCCTTATTTGTGTGTTCTTTTTAGGAATGTTTAGACTATTGCATTGCTTGGTCCTGCTCTCTTAACTTATCTCCAGAGATGAGTCTGGTGCACAGAAGAAAACACAGTCCATTCAGTCTGGGCCATCAGGATTGGGGAGTGTTTTTGTTGGTGGTGGTAGGGGGAAGAGATATATATATATATATTTTTTTTTTACTTTAGTATGTGTTGGACTATTCAGAAATTTGATAATGTAGAATTTGGAGTGCCAAGGGATAATTTCAATGGAAATATTTGATAAACAACCTCTTGAGAGAATCTGAAGCTAAGGGTTGGATAAAGTGGGGACCTATAGGCATAGAGTTTGGATTCATCAATATTTATACCAGTTGAAGTCACAGGAATCAAAGAGCTCACTCAGGTAATGTAGAAAGAGTATTGAAGAACAAGAACAAAACCTTGGGAAACATCAAAGAATCCTGAGAAACAAAGGAGACTGAGAAAGAGCTGCCTAAAAGAGCAGGAGAAAAGAAAAAAAAGGAGTTCTAAGACATAAATTCTTGATAGTATCAAATGTCACCAGAGAAGATGAGTAATGAGATAGGGCCGTTGGATTTGGCAATTAACGATCAATATCCGCAGGTTAGTACGGGAAGCCAAAATGCAGTGATTGGATGAGTATATTTGTTTCCCAGGGCTGCCATAACCAAGTTAACACATTCTGAGTGGTTTACCATGACAGTTCTCACCGTTCTGATGGCTAGAATTCTGACATCAGGTATTGGCAGGATCAGTTCCTTCTGGAGGCTCTGATGAAAATGTCCCATGTCTCTATTCTCACTTCTGGTGGTTCCCAGGAGTCTTTGCTGTTCCTTGGCTTATAGACGCAGTATTTCAGTGTCTGTCTCTAATATTACATGCCTCCCTGTGAGTGTGTCCATACATTTTGCCTTTTTTTGTATCTGTGTTCAAATTTCATTCATTTTGTAGGGACATCAGTCATTGGATTAACTCAATCACATCTGCAGAGAATCTATCTATCTATCTATCTATCTATCTATCTATCTATATTTTTTTTTTGGTTTTTAGGGCTGCATCTGCAGCATATTAAAGTTCCCAGACTAGGCTTCGAATCGGAGCTACGGCTGAGGTCTACGCCACAGCCACAGCAACTCAGGATCCAAGCTACGTCTGTGACCTACACCACAGCTCACAGCAATGCCGGATCCTTAACCCACTGATCAAGGCCAGGGATTGAACGTGCATCCTCATGTTTGGCCTGGGGCTTCTCAGTGCTGATGGGTGGGGCCAGATTTTTCCAAAATGGCTACCTTTAGAGGAGTACACGCTGATAATTGTTCCCAAGACCTTTGCCTCCAATGTCCTTCCCCCACAACAAGGCACAGTCACCTGTTTTCCCAGGAGATCCTCCAAGAACTGCATTCAGGTCTGACCCAGATTCCTGTGGAGTCTATGTTTTGCCCTGGGACCCAGTGCACATGAAAGCCTACGTATGCTTTTCAAGAATGGGATCTCTGTTTTCCCCAGTCCCAAGGAGCTCCTGCACACAATCCCCACTGGCCTCCAATGTCAGATGCCCTGGGGACTCCTGCCAATGCCAGATCCCCAGGTGTGGGGACCTGATTTGGGGCTCATAACTCACTCCCATGGGTGAGTCTCTGTGATACAGTTACTTTCCTGTCTGTGGGCTGTCCACCTGGTGTGTATGGTTGCTTATATAGCGTAATCACCTCTCCTACCATCTTGATGTGGCCTCCTCTTTGTCTTCTGGAGTAGGATATCTTTTTTGATAGTTTGCAGTCTGTTTGGTTGAAGATAGTTCAGCAGTTGGTTGTAATTTTTTTGCTTTTATCAGAGAAGATGAGCTCCAGTCCTTCTAGTCCTCCATCTTACTCCCTCCCTCCTCCCCCCTACCACCCGTATCCTTATGGATACTAGTTGAGTTCATTACCCACAGAGCCACGATGGGAACTCCACAGAGACTCTATTTCTTTTTCTTTTTTCTTTCCTTTTTTTTTTGCATTTTGGGGCCAGACCCACGGCATATTGTGTTTCTGAGGCTAGGAGTTGAATCAGAGCTATAGCTGCCACAGCCATAGCAACGAAGGATCCGAGTAGCATATGCGACCCATATTGCAGCCCACGGCAATGCTGGATCCCCAACCCACTGAGCAAGGCCAGGGGTCGAACCTGCTTCCTCATGTATGCCAGTCAGATTTGGTAAATGCTGAGCCACGACAGGAGCTCTGAGACTCTATTTCTAAATAAGGTTACATTCATAGGTGCCATGGATTAGGACTTCTTCCTGTCTTGGAGGGGACACAGTTCAACCCACAATGAGTTAAAAAAATGGAATTTGGGACAAATGCAAAATACTCCTTTCAGGATTTTCCCTTAGCTCCTGTGAATCCTGTAATAAACTCAGATGAAGGGATTAAGACAATAAAAAACCCAAGTATAACTTACACAAAATTGCAGAATTTTACAAGTTGTAAACATGATGGTTCTTGGTGTGTGGTTCTTAACTCCCTTCGAGATTTTTGCTTTCTGTTTCTATTCTAGATATGGAGCTCACCGAGTTAACTTCTTTCATCCCTTCCTGTATGTCCCTGTTTTGTTTTTTTTTTTAAGTTTTGTTGAAATATAGTTCACATACCATTTAGTTCACACACTTAAAGTGTACAGTTTAGTGGTTTTTAGTGTATTCACAGAACTGTAAATTCATCACAATTAATCTTAGAGCATTTTCATTATCTCATAAAGAAACCTTATGCCCTTAGCTATTACACTTTAATCCTCCCATCCTCAGTCCTCGGTAACCACTTATCTACTTTTATTTATTTATTTATTTATTTGTTTTTTTTTTCTTTGCTTTTGTTTTTTAGGGCCTCACCCACAGCATATGGAGGTTCCCAGCATAGGGGTCCAGTGGGAGCTACAGCTGCTGGCCTACGCCACAGCCACAGCAACGCCAGATCTGAGCCATGTCTGCAACCTACACCACAGGTCACAGCAATGCCGGATCCTTAACCCACTGAGTGAGACCAGGGATAGAACCCTCAACCTCATGTTTCCAAGTTGGATTCAGTTCCACTGAGCCACAACGGGAACTCCAGCCACTAATCTATTTTCTGTTTGTATGCATTGGCTTATTCTAGACATTCATATAGATGAAATTAAATAATATATGGTCCTTTGTGACTGTGTTCTTTCACTTAACATTTTCAAAGTTTCTTCTGTGTTGTGGCATTTATCAGTACTGTCCTCTTTTATTGCCAAATAATATTCCACCGTGTGGTTATATACTACATTTTATTTCTGTATTTGTCAATTGATGAACAACTGGGTTGTTTCCACCTCTTGGCTTTTATGGATAATGCCACCATAAATATTCCTGTACAAGTTTTCTTTGGGATATATATTTTCAGTGCACTTGGGTATATACCTGAGAATGAAATTGCTGGAAAAGATGGTAACTATGTTTAACAGTTTTAGAAACAACCAGATTGTTTTACAAAGTGACTGTACCATTTTCCATTCCCAGTATCATTATGTCTCACCCACGAATACATAAATACAGCAGAATACGTCTTTAACAGATAATGCCTTAAAAAAATAACCACACACAACATTGTAAATAAATTATATTTCAATAAAAATTTTAGAAAAGAAAATGGGAAAAAAATAAAAAACTTAAAAAAACACAGTATCTTTAACACATTGAATTCAATAATAATTTCTAACAATCATCCAATACCTAGTCTGAGTTCAAATTTCCTGTGTTGTCTCAAAGACGTCTTTTCAGTTGATTTGTTCAATTCAGAATCCAAACAAGTTGTACATGTTTAGTTATTTTGTTTCTTAAACCATTTTTGTTCTGTTTCCTCTTCCCTCATTTGTTTGTAGAATTCTGCATATTTTGAATTTGTAGAATTCTGCATATTCTGAATTTGTTTCCTTTTCCCTCATTCATTTGTAGAATGAGGATTAGATTGAGATTTAGATTGAAGTTCTTAAATTCTTCTACCTCTTTTTTTTTTTTTATAGGCAGATGGTGTCTTCACTTTTAGTGATGTTAAAATTAAACAGTGGATTCAAGTTGGTGTCAGTTTATTTCATCCATTTTAAAGTGATCCTACCAACCTTTTACCTAATGGTTTTAGCAGTGATAATCATTATTTTATTAGGGTTGTACGATGATGACTTTCTAATTATATCGTCTCTTATACATTTATTATCTATGATTTTTCTGTAAGACAGAACTTTATCTCACTAGCTATTTGGTTCACTTCAGATAGAATCTACAAGGAAAACATTCTCTTCAGCAGTTTTCAAAATAATGAGCTGTTGCATAAGCAATGCCTCAAAGTGATGGATTAGTTGTTTTCTTTTTTCTTTTTTTTTGTCTTTTTGCCTTATCTAGGGCTGCATCCGCGGCATATGGAGGTTCCCAGGCTAGGGGTCCAACAGGAGCTGTAGCTGCCAGCCTTCACCACAGCCACAGCAACGCGTAGTTTTTTTCTTGTTTAAAGTGGCATATCATTATGAATTTATAGATTTTGATATTAGTGTTTCAGTCATTGCAGTCTTTACTCTTCTTATACTGGTCTCATCTTTGATTAGTGGAAGCTTCAAGATGGCCTCTGTGTTCTTTCTTTTTTTCTGTTTTTGTCATGAAAATATTTTATGCAAATATAACAGTAGAAGGAATAGTAAAAATGAAACCTGTACACATATCCAAGATTCACTGATTATCAAAATTTGGTCATACGTGCTGCAAAATCATTTTAAAAACACAGCTCAGAATCATATCTTTTTTTCCTGTGACGTACAAGAGTTCCCATACATAGTAGACTCTTGAGTCAAGACTGACTGAGGAATCTACCACTTAACAGGATTGAAATTTATCACCACTTACTACTTTTCTTACTCATGGAAAATTAGGTTTTCACTATTATAAAAGCATGCTACAGTGAACATCTTTAAGCCTGTTTCTCTCTGTTTATGTGTGTGGGATTCTCTGGATATATACCTGGAAATGGAATTGCTTTTTTGTGGACTATGCTCTGTTCAGCCTTTTTAGATGTTGCTAAATTGCTCTCTAAAGTAATTGTACCAATTTATATTCTGATTTTTCTGCTTCTCTATCTCCTTACTGATACTTGTTACTATCAGACCTTAAATTTTTGCTAATCCAATGAATTTAGAGCATTATCATTTTAATTTTCATTTCTCTTTGTTGATGGCATTCATTCAGTCATTTATTCACCAAATAACTTATTGAGCACTATGTACCAGGCACTGTTTTAGATGCTTAGTATACATCAGCAGTTAAAGCAAAGATTCCTGTCCTCTTGGGTCAAATAGGAGGAGACAGAATAAGCAGTAACTATTACATATAGTTAAGTTTCATAAGGTAAGATGTGCTATAGGGGAAACTCTGTTTTATCTATGTAGGGTTTACACTTGTTTTGTTAGGTTTATTCCTAATCATCATGAATGATATGTTTAAAAATTACCTTTTCTAATAGATCATTGCTACATAAGGTGATGCTTTGATGCTCAATTTTTTTTTAGGATTGATCTTATTCACCAACTCTTATTAATTCTGCTAGTTTAGAGATTCATTTGGGTTTTTAAGTTTTCATATCTTTTTTGCTTTTTAGGGTCAGATTCATGGCATATGGAGGTTCCTAGGTGAGGGGTCCAGTTGGAGCTATAGCTGCCGGCCTACACCAGAGCCACAACAATATCAGATTTGAGCCCTGTCTGTGACCTACACCACAGCTCATGGCAACACTGGATCCTTAACACAGTGAGGTCAGGGATCGAAACTGTGTCCTTATGGATGCTAGTCAGATTCGTTTCCACTGTGTCACGACGGGAACTCCAAGTTTTTGCATCTTTGAGTAATAAATTTTTATCTTTTTCCAATCCTTATGCCTTATTTTTAAAGTGAAAATTTTATATATATATTTTTATTAACAGACTTTATTTTTTAGAACAGTTGAGTTTACAGAAACATTAAGCAGTTAGAATAGGTGGTTTCCATATCAATTCTTACCTGCCCTCTTTCTCCTAGTTTCCCTTATTAACATCTTACATTAGTATTGTACATTTATTACAATTAATGAACCAATATCATATATTATATTATTAAAAGTTAATGATTTATTTTTATTATATTTTATTAACTAAAAAAATAAAACTAAAAACCCTAATTTTTTTTCCCACATTTCCTTAGTTTTTACCTCAGGCTTTTTTTCAGTTCCATTATACCATCCAGGACACTGTATTACATTTAATTGTCATGTCTCCTTAGGCTTCTCTTGGCTGTTAGATTTTCTCAGACATAGCTTGTTTTTGATGACTCCTTATTTTAAAAAATCCATTGGCAGCTGACTAGTTAGCTCAGTTGATTAGAGTGTGGTGCTAATAAAAAATTCATTGTGTAAAACATCCTGTGATTGTTTTTTCCTTTTTTTAGGGCTGCGTCTTTGGCATCTGGAAGTTATCAGGCTAGGGTTTGTATCAGAGCTGCATCTGTGCCCTATACCATAGCTTTTGGCAATGTTGGATCCTTAACCCCCTTAGCAAGGCCAGGGATCAAACCCACATCCTCATGGATGCTAGTTGGGCTCTTAACCTGCTGGGTCACAACAGGAAATCCCATCTTGTGATATCTAATAGTGAAAGTGAGGAGGTTTGTCTTTTTCCTTGTCTCTTTCCTGAACGGGCATGCTTCTGTAAGTATGATGTTTGCTATAGACTTTGATAGATATACATATATTTTTTTAGGGCCACACTGTTGGCATATGGAAGTTCCCAGGCTAGGGGTCAAATCCAAGCTATAGCTCCCAGCCTACACCACAACTGCAGCAATGCAGGATCCAAGTTGCATCTGCAACCTACACCACAGCTCACAACAACGCCACATCCTTAACCCACTGAGCGAGGCCAGGGATCAAACCTGCAAACTCATGGTTCCTAGTCGGATTCATTTCTGCTGCGCCACATAGGGGAATGCCTTGATAGATATTCTTTATCAGATTAAGGAAATTCTATTTTCCTATTTTCTAAGAATTTTTGTCATAAAAGGATTTTATCAAGGACTGTTTTGCATTATTACAGAGGTCATATAGTTTTTCTCCTTTAATCTGATCGTTGTGGTGAATTAGCAGATTTTTTAGATATTGAACTATCCTTGTGTTTAAAGTCCATTTGGTCATGATATATGGACACATGTATTATAAACATACATACATAGGCATACATCTACATTAATATTCACATAGAAATGTCAAACATTTATGATGGATAAATATAATATGATTTGGTAATCTATTTAGATTTTTGCATCTGTGTTCATAAATGAGATTGTTATAGTTTTCCTTACCTGTACTGTTTTTATTTTTTTGTTTTAAAGATTTTTTTCCTTAATATTATTAATTAGGCTCTAGTTGGCCTTCAGCTTTCTGCTTTGGACATGGAAAAGATTCATTAAATATGTTTTCTGGAAATATTTACTCTCATCTATCAAGTCTGAATTCTTCTAACTTAATTCTTAAAGTTTTATGATTTCCTCATCATTATACCTGTATATTGCCTATAAAAATCAATATTTACAATGATTGTCATTATAACCAGGTCTGTTTGTTTCTTTGGAGTGGGTTGCTTAACCTCCAAGAAGTTTTGAACATTTTTATGATTAACAGCTTTACTAATACTATTATATTGTTTAAAATGTGCTTGACTTCTAATCCTTCCCTTAATGGAAGTAGTAATAGTGGTGTCTACTGCTGATGTAATGCAGTTTATTGTTTGTAAAGTATTTTACATACAAAAGTATATTTATTTACAGAAAGTGTTTTGTATTTTGTATCTAACCACTTGAAGTGCCCTTCACCATTAACTCACATATGTAAGCCACCATCAACTTGCAAAGGATAATTGTAATAATTAGTCTTATTTTTCCCTCTTGTTCCCTACAATTCTTACAGAGCAGCTAGAGTGATTTTTTAAGTGTAATCAAGTCATATTCCCCTGGTGTTTAAAACTTTAAATAGCTTCTTGATATACTAGGATAAAATCTAAACTCCTTACCATGATTTACAAACTCTTTCCCCCAGTGCCTGTAACAAGGCCTTGCACGATACAGGCACTCAAGAAATATCATTTGAATGAATGACTCATTCAGTGTTTTAGAAGCTCTGTCTTGCCTAGAATCTCACAAATAATAATAATAATAATAATAATAATTATTATTATTATTATTACTTTTTTGCCTTTTCTAGGGCTGCACTTGTGGCATATGAATTTCCCAGGCTAGGGATCTAATCAGAGCTGTAGCCACCGGCCTACACCACAGCCACAGCAATGTGGGATCCGAGCCGCGTCTGCAACCTACACCACAGCTCACGGCAACACCGGATCCTTAACCCACTAAGTGAGGCCAGGGATCGAACCCACAACCTCATGGTTCCTAGTTGGATTCGTTAACCACTGAGCCACGATGGGAACTTCTCTCACCAATTATTAATAAATGGCAGAGTCAGAATGAAAAGTTAAGGTCTCATATTTGCAAGTTGCTGGACCAAGTTGTGTTTTTCCAATCCTCCACTGAGTTCTGAACCAAACTACTTTGTCTTCCAGACTCTGTGTATCTGTGTTAATTTGTTTATACTTTTTTTCTCTTTGTTTTGCCTTCCAAATTCTGCCAGTCTTTCAGACTTGAACTTAATTAGGCTCACTTTTATACATCTTTCTTTTCATGGCTTTGGTACTCTGTTATTTTGTTGGGGATTGTGGGGGATTTTGTTGGGGAGGTTAGAGTATAATTGGGAAGGGAACGTTAGTAAATATCAGATGTTATTGCATACTTAAGTAATTTCACTTCCCACATGACCTTGTGAGGGAAGAAGCATTATTATTTTTTTAATGAGAAAACTCAATCTCAGAGAGGTTTTCAGTTTCATTACCCAAATGGGGAAATCTGTACATTATCTATAGGAAAAGTCATCTGAGTTTTGTAAGGCTTCGAAGGCTCAGCCTTCTACAGCTGCCTGGCGAGCTGGAGTTGTTCCCAGATGCCTTTGGTCAGCACAGCCTCCCTGCTATCCCGCTTTAGTCTTTCATATTAGGCCAATGCTAGTCTGGCCTGTATGTCAGGATCACACAGGGATGATCTGTTTCTGTTTGATAAAAAATTTAACTTCAATCAAATGGTAAATCTTTTTATAGGTATTCGTGTTTGATTTTTTTTTCTCTTTACTTGGGCCTCTTATTATATGTTTTTTTTTTTTCTCCTTTCTGCTTCTAGTATTCTAGTCAAGAAGAAAGCCAGAGGAAACCATTGCCTACTGCTGCCGCCCAGTGTTGTAAGTGAGAAAGTTGTCTCTGAATCTCTTCTTAATCATAGCTTTCTGTCAGTTCTCCAAATATGGCTTATTTTGAGTTGAGGAGGGTGGAGATGTGATATGTATAAACAGAAGATATTCCGGAAACACACCTTATTCAGGCTCATACCTCCAATGGCTGTCTGCTCTTTAGCTTTAACAAGAGATCTTTTGGTTTTTTGTGGCTGTAGGCAGGGCAGTGGTGATTTTTTTTCTCCATTTGCCAGATTTACCCTTGGAGGAAAAGCTTTTCCCATTCTGTCCCTATATATCTGTTATTATCCTGTAAGGCTCAGTTTCAATGTTACCACGTTTGGGAAATCTTTACGCTGTTTCCTCTTTCTGCCATGTCTAGCTTAGGTCTTTCCTCTGCTTCCATGGTACCCTGTACCTATGTCTATCGTATAACCTCATATTGTATAATCTATGTATGTTTCTTTGACAAGGACACAAAATTTTTAAAGGCATAGAATCTTCCATCTTGTAGCCCTAACATCTGGTTCAATACATAATAAATAGTATAGTAAGCTTTAATAAAATTTCATAAACTCTTAGTGAGAGAACTTATTTCTTCTGAGATTAACTTTTCTAGACCACACAGATTCCTTCTTGAAATGAGCTGTGCGTTGTTGGTATATTGGTATTTTCTCAGTTTCTCTCAGAACAGCTTGAAGAGACACCAAGGGACTGACTTGGAATCAATTCTCTTTCACTTTTTCAACCTGTGGGGGTGGATGTGCGTATGTTGTTTCTTTTGTGTTGCTATAGTGTCTCTGAATCAGTGTCAAAACTCATCAACTACAGGTTGAAAGTGGTCGTGGTGGTGATAGTGGTAGTAGTTAGTGTAATAATACTAGTTAATGATAAGAACCATAACAGCTAACATATTTTGAGGTCTTAGAGTATGCCAGCCAGATGCTGCTCTAAGAGCTAAAATGTACTAATATATTTAATCTCCACAATACCCTTAGATATAGATTTTACTGTTGTCCTCATTTTTAAGATGAGGCATAAAGAGATTGAGTTATTTGTCATATACGTAGTTAAATGTTGAAGTAAATATTCAGATATAGGCAGTCTATATCTAGACTAGATATAGAACCCATGTATCAAACCACTATGTTATACTCCTTCCTTCATCTTTTTTCTGAAAAGGAAAACCTCCTTCATGCTTTGTAAATCCATTGGTTGCCTTCCATTCTGTTGGCTGCTTTCCTGATAAAAGTAAGACCACTGGCAGAGGTCAACCTTTTTTCTTTATTTAAAGAAAGCCTATTTTTCATATGATATATTCCTTTTTTTTTTTTGCCATTTAGGAAGTAAGATTTATCAAACATTTAGGGTCATAGGAGATCAGAAGAATCTAAATTGAAGACCAAGTTGTGAATTAAAGTCTGTAGGTCATTTCCAAAATGCACTGTAATGAGCTAATTTTGACTTTTTTTTGAAATTAAAAAAAATTTTTGATGTTTTAAATCTTTTAAATTTTTTCCAGGATTGCTAGTGAGAAGTGTAATGGAATATTGAGGTTTCTCTTCCCGTTCCTTCCTGGGCCCATTTAATGAAATGCAGTTCAAGTGATTAAAAAGCAGAGGGCCAGAGGAAATAAAAGGCTATATAATCAGCAAGTTTATTAATTCTCATATATTTTTCATATGTTTACCAGCTAATTTATTTTATATGAAAATCCTGTTTCTATCTTTTGACTACTCCCCATTTTTATCTTGAAAAATTTTAAACTTGTAGAAAAGTTGAAAGAACAGTACAGTGAACACACATTTACCCTTTATTAGATTAACTGATTAACATTTTGTCACAGTTGCTCCCCTTCTCTACTACTCCTTTTCTGTCTCTGTATACACATACATAAAAATACACACATGTATTTTCTTATTTATTTATTTGGTTTTTAGGGCCACACCTGAGGCATATGGAGGTTCCCAGGCTAGGGGTCAAATCGGAATTATAGCCACTGGCCTATGCCACAGCCACAGCAACGCAGGATCCAAGCCACATTGGCAACATGTACCACAGCTTAAGGCAACGCTGGATCCTTAACCCACTAAGCGAGGCCAGGGATAGAACCCACAGCCTCATGGTTACTAGTCGGATTTGTTTCCACTGCTCCATGACAGGAACTCCCACGCATGTATTTTCTGAACCATTTGAATATAACCTTCAGAATTATGACACATTAGCGTGTATCTCCTAAGAGCGAGAACAGTCTACATAACCAAAATGACACTATTAAAATCAAGAAACTTAACATTTATACAGTAATATATAATGTATAGTCTATATTAAGAATGCCTAAATTGTCCCCTAGGTTTTTTTTTGTTTTGTTTTTAGGGCTGTATTCTTGGCATATCGAAGTTCCCAGGCTAGGGGTCGAATTGGTGCTGTAACCGCTGGCCTACACCACAGCCACAGCAACACGCTATCCGAGCTGCACCATAGCTCAAGGCAACGCCGGATCCTTAACCCACTGAGTGAGGCCAGGGATTGCACCCACATCCTCATGCATCCTAGTTGGTTTCGATAACCACTGAACCACAAAGGGAGCTCTTCCCCCAGGTATTTTTATAGTTTCCCTCCATCACTGCATGAGCTGATCAAAGATCACATATTTTATTTGGTTTTCCTGACACTTTAATCTCTTTTACTACTAATTAAAAAAAGTCTTACCTTTTTAGTGATTTATGACACTGGGTTTTTTCAGTTAAAAATACCTTATTTTAATTATAATGTCTAGTGCAGATGACAGTATCCATTAATACAGGTTTCTGGGAAGCTTTTTAGCAATATGTGCCAAGAGCCTTTAAAAGTTCATAACCTTTGATTCAGAACTTGAATTTCTGGAAATGTATGCTTAATAAGAAGCAGACAACTTTCTGCACTACCAGACAGGGGTCCATATGGCATTGTTTTTGATTCCCATCATAACTTAAAGGGAAACTTTCACAATGTCTGGAGCCCTTGATGTCCTGCAAATGAAAGAGGAGGATGTCCTCAAATTCCTTGCCCAAGAACCCACCTAGGTGGCACCAATCTTGACTTCCAAATGAAACAGTACATCTACAAGAGGAAAGTGATGGCATCTACATCATAAATCTGAAGAGAACCTGGGAGAAATTTCTCTTGGACGCTCGTGCCATTGTTGCCATTGAAAATCCAGCTGATGTCAGTGTCATATCCTCCAGGAATACTGGCCAGCCAGTTGTGCTGAAGTTTGCTGCTGCCCCTGGAACCACTCCTACTGCTGGCCGCTTCACTCCTGGAACCTTCACTAACCAGATCCAGGCAGCCTTCTGGGAGGAAAGACTTCTGGTGGTTAATGATCCCAGGGCTGACGACCAGCATCTCACAGAGGTCTCTTATGTTAACCTGCCTACCACTGCTCTGTGTAACACAGACCCTCCTCTGCATTATGTGGACATTGCCATCCTGTGCAGCAACAAGGGAGCTCACTCAGTGGTCTGATGTGGTAGATGCTCGCCTGGGAAGTTCTGCGCATGCCTGGCACCATCTCTTGTCAACACCCATGGGAAGTCATGCTTCATCTGTACTTCTACAGAGATCCTGAAAAGATTGAAAAGGAAGAGCAGGCAACTGCTGAGAAGGCTGTGACCAAGGAGGAATTTCAGGATGAATGGACTGCTCCAGCACCTGACTGACTGCCACTTAACCTGAGGCGGCAGATTGATCCAAAGACATGCAGGTGCCCTCTGTGTCCATCCATCAGTTCCCTACTGAAGACTGGAGTGCTCAGCCTGCCACTGAAGATTGGTCTGCAGCTCCCACTGCTCAGGCGACTGAATGGGTAGGAACAACTACTGAGTGGTCTTTTAAGTTTTCCACAAATGCTTAAAACAGAAATGAATGGATGGAAAATAAAGTTTCTAAAATAGAAAAAAAAAAAAGGGAAGCAGACAAGTATCTGTGTATAAAGATAATCGTTGCAAAATTATTGAAATGGCAAAATTTGAAAATGTCTTAGTTAAACAGTAAATGATAATATTTGTAAGATTCAAATATTATGCTTTGAATAATGTATTTAGGGAATTTTCCTTTTTTTTTTCTTTTTTAGGACCACACTAGCGGCAAGTGGAGGTTCCCAGGTTAGGGGTCTAATCGCAACTACAACTGCCGGCCTACACCACAGCTTCAGCAACGCGGGATTCAAGCCACATCTGCAACCTACACCACAGTGCATGGCAAGGCCAGGGATCAAACCCACAACCTCATGGTTCCTAGTCGGATTTGTTTCTGCTGAGCTATGATGGGAACTCCTATTTAAGAAATTTTCATGAAACTAAATTAAGGAGTATAAGTGTATATGTATATGTACATACATAATTTAAGACTTTTTGCTATGCACCCAAAATTGCTTACCCCTAAAATTCATATGTTGAAGCCCTAGCCCCTAGTATGACTATATTTGGAGATAGGGCCTACGAGGAGATGATAAAGATTAAATGAGAGAAGAATGAGGTACAAGTCTGATAGGGCTGATACCCTTATAATAAGAGGAAGAGACAACAAAGCTCTCCGTGTGAGGGCATAGCAAACCAGGAAAAGAACTTTCATCAGGGACCAAATCAGCCAGCACCTTGATCTTGGACTCCCCAGCCTTTGACCCTGATAGACACACATTTCTGTTGTTTAAACCACCATGGTATTTTGCTAGAAAAAGCCAAGGTTGCTGTGAAGGGACTCTTGGCAGAAATATGGGTATTAAAGGCTTTTCTAGAGATGTGTCAGATGGCAACGAGGAGCACTGTATTGGAAACTAGAGGAAAGGTGATCCTTGTTATAAAGTGGCAATGAACTTGACTGAATTGTTGGAGGGTTTTGTGAAAGCTAAGAGTTTGTAAGTGATTGCATTGGATACCTAGCAGAGATTTCTAAATTAAGCATTGAAGATGTGGCTTGGGTCTTCCTTCCTGTTTATAATAAAATACAAGGGGAGAGGGTTGAAATGAAGAAGTAATTGTTAAATACAAAGGAACCAGAACTTGGAGATTAGGAAATTCTTAGCCTATATGTTGTGAAAAATGAAAAATCTTGTTCTGAAGAGAATGTTAAAGAGATCATGGGTGCAAGTCATGGACTTAACTGTCAGGATAAACCAGGAATAGAGATGGGATTGAACCAGCAGGGACATGGCCAGTTTCAGCTAAAGGGGACAAAGAGGAATGGAATGAAGGTAGGCTATTGGATTTCTTGGATTTTACAAGACCAGATCATAGAGTTACTTGACTGTAAATGTATGCTATTCTTTTTTTTTTTTGGTCCTTTTTTAGGGCTGGGACCCCTTTCCCAGCCTAGGGGTCTAATCGGAGCTGTAGCTGCTGGCCTATGCCACAGCCATAGCAACACGAGATACACGCCACATCTGTGGCCTACACCACAGGTCATGGCAATGCCAGATCCTTAACCTACTGAGTGAGGCCAGGGATTGAACCCACATCCTCATGCATACTGGTCAGATTTGCTACTGCTGAGCCACAACGGGAACTCCCAAAAACATGTACTATTCTTGAGGAAATGGAGGAGTGGCCCAGAAGCTGGATTCAGAGAATATCAGGGCTTCCACTATCAGCACAGGCCCAGAGGAAAGAAGTTTTTTTCAGAGGGTGGCCACTACAGAGAGCTGTGGGGCAGGGCCACAATGAAGAATGGTGGGGGTGTTGCTGCCACCCCAGTGGACCTGGAATGTGAGTTATTGAACCAAAGAGAATTACTCTCATGCCTTAAGATCTAATGGAATTTTCCTTGCTAGGTTTTGGACTTGCTAGGAATCTGTCGTTCTTCTGTTTCTCCCTTGTGGAATGGGAATATCTTTGTTACACCTGTCCAACCATTGTATTTTGGAAGCACGTGTTTGGTTTCACAGGTTCATAGCTGGAGAGGAATTTTGCCTCAGGATGAATCATAACAGGATTCTCACTCATATCTAATTTAGTTGCTACTTATATGAGATTTTGGACGTTTAACTTTAGAATTGATGCTAGAATGAGTTAAGAATTCTGGGACTGACGGGATGGAGTTAGATTTTGGACGTTTAACTTTAGAATTGATGCTAGAATGAGTTAAGAATTCTGGGGCTGACGAGATGGAGTTAATGTGTTTTGCATGTAGTAAGGATGTGAATTTGGGGAGGGGCAGAGGTAGAATGCTATGGATTGAACTGTATCTCCCTAAAATTCGTATGTTGAAGCCCTAACTCCAGTTTGATTGTATTTGAAGATAGTGCCTGTGAAGAGTAGTTAAAGGTTAAATGATGTCATAAGGGTGGGGCCCTAACCTGATAAGGCTGGTACCCTTTTAAAAAGAGGAAGAGATACCAGTGTACTCCCTGCCATGTAAGGATGCAGCAAGAAGATAGCCATTTGCAAGCTGGGAAGAGAGTTCTTAAGAAACCCTGCTAGAACCTTGAACTTTGACTTTTTGGCCTCCAGAGATGGAGAAAATAAATGTGTGTTGTTTAAGCCACCTACTTTATGGTATTGTGTTATGGCAACCTGAGCAAACTAAAGCACTTATTGTAAATATATCTATGCAATTAAAGGGAAAATACCTGGAAAGAAAAGCTCTGAAATATTAACAAAATTGTCTCTGATATGTGGGATTACGAGTTTTTAACCCCCTTTTGCGTTTCTTATATTTTCTAAGTAACCGTGTACTACTTTTTTTATTTATTTTTTTAATAACAATGAATTTTATTTCGATTATAGGTGTACAAAGATCATCACAAGTCAATGTGATAGATTTTGTGTCCCAAACCCACAGTGCATCCCCCCACCCCGCAGATTGTCCCACTTGAAAAACCAAGGTTTTCCAAAATCTGTGCATCATTATCGGTTCTTCAAAGAAGTTCATTGTGTCTCTTTAGCTTCCACATGTAAGCAGTAGCATTGGGTGTTGCTGTCTAATTGTCTGACTGGTTTGACTTCACATGATAATTTCTAGGTCCATCCATGTTGCTGCAAGTGCCGTTATTTCTTTCCTTTTAATGGCTGAGTAATACTCCATTGTGTGTATGTACCATATCTTCCCTATCCACTCGTCTGTCGATGGGCATTTAGGTTGTTTCCATGACCTGGCTTCTTCCTTCTCTAGCTGCTTTAAATGTAAAGTTAGGTTGTTTATGTGAGCTTTTTCTTGTTTCCTGAGGTAGGCTTGTATTGCTATATACTTTCCTCTTAGAACTGCTTTTGCTGCATCCCAGAGGTTTTGGAGTGTCGTATCTTTTTTTTTTTTGCCTTTTGTCATTTTAGGGCCGCACCCGCAGCATATGGAGGTTCCCAGGCTAGGCGTCTAATCGGAGCTGTAGCCGCCACCACAGCCCCAGCAACGCAGGATACGAGCCACGTCTGTGACCTACACCACAGCTCACGGCAACGCCGGATCATTAACCCACTGAGCAAGGCCAGGGATCGAACCTGTGTCCTCATGGATGCTAGTCAGATTCATTAACCACTGAGCCATGATGGAAACTCCAGAGTGTCGTATCTTTGTTGTCATTTGCTTCTAGGTATTTTTTAATTTCCTCTTTGATTTTTTCAGTGATCCATTGGTTGTTTAGTAGCGTGCTGTTTAGTCTCCACGTGTTTGTGTTTTTTGCCATTTTTTTCTTGTTGTTGATTTCCAGTCGCATACCATGGTAGTCAGAGAAGACGCTTGAAATGATTTCAATTTTCTTAAAGTTACTGAGGCTTGATTTGTACCCCAGGATGTGATCAGTCTTAGAGAATGTTCCGTGCACACTTGAGAAGAATGTGTATTCTGTTGCTTTTGGATGGAATGTCCTATAAATATCTATTAAGTTATGCCTTTCCTGGTGAGCCTTGACATTTGTGGTGTTTTTGTTTCTGGTTGTGGCCTTTTCTTTTTTGACTAGAGAAGTTCCTTTAAGATTTGTTGTAAAGCCGGTTTAGTGTTGCAGAAATCTCTTAGCTTTTGCTTATCTGTAAAGGTTTTGATCTCTCCTTCAAATCTGAATGTGAGCCTTGCAGGGTAAAGCAATCTTGGTTGGAAGTTTTTTCCCTTTCATCACATTAAGTATATCATGCCACTCCCTTCTTGCCTGCAGAGTTTCAGCTGAAAAATCTGCTGATAACCTTATTGGGGTTCCCTTGTATGTCATTTGTTTCTTTTCCCTAGCTGTTTTCAAAATTTTCTCTTTGTCTTTAATTTTGGCCATTTTGATTAATATGTGTCTGGGGGTGTTCCTCCTTGGGTTTATTTTATATGGTACTCGTTGCGCTTCCTGGATTTGAGGAGCGGTTCCTTTCCCATACTAGGGAAGTTTTGAGCTGTTATCTCCTCGAATATTTTTTCTGTCCCCTTCTCTCTCTCTTCTCCCTCTGGCACCCCTATAATATGGATGTTGGTGCGTTTAACATTATCCCAGAGTTCTCTGAGACTCTGCTCATTTCCTTTCAATCTTTTTTCTCTTTTCTCTTCCGCATTAGAGATTTCCACTAATCTGTCCTCCGCCTCGCTGATTCGTTCTTCTGCCTCCTGTATTCTACTGTTGGCTGCTTCTAAGGAATTTTTTATTTCAGTGATTGTATTTTGCATCTCTTCTTGTTTAATTTTTACAGCTTGTATTTCTTTGCTCTGTGTTTCCTGTAAATTATCAGTCTTTGCCTCCAGTTTATTTCCAATGCCTTTCATCATCTTCAGCATCAACAGTCTAAAGTCTCTTTCTGAGACGCTGATAATCTCTTCATCACTGAGCTGTTTTTGTGGGCTTTTCTTTTTCTCCCTTATCTGAGTTATAGTTTTCTGTGTTTTCCTTTTTATAGGTTTTTGGTGTGGTGACCTTTTTGCCAACAATAGAGTTGTAGCCTCTCTTAGTTCAGGTGTTTGCCTCCCCTGTGGGTAAAGTTGGTATGGAAGGGGCTTGCTGTAGGCTTCCTGATGGGAGGGAGTGATGCCTGTTCACTGGTAGGTGGGGTTGATTCCTCTCCCTCTGATGGGTGGGGCTTTTTCTCTGGATGAGATTAGAGGCTGGCTGTGTGCCTGAGGGGTCTTTAGGCAGCCTGTTTCCTGATGGGTGGGGTGTGATCCCACCTGGATTATTGTTTGACCTGGGGCTTCTCAGGGCTGATGGGAGGGACCAGATTTTCCCAGAAATGGCCACCTCCAGAGAAATGCTGGCTGATGAATGTTCCCGAGAGCTTCACCTCCAATGCCCTTCCCCCACCACAAGGCACAGTCACCCCTATTTTCCCAGGAGATCCTCTAAGAATTGAAGTCAGGCTCCACCTGGATTCCTATGGAGACTGCTTTGCCCTGGGACCCAGTGCACGTGAAAGTCTGTGTGTGCCTTTCAAGGATGGGGTCTCTGTTTCCCCCAGTCCTGTGGAGCTCCTGCACACAAGCCCCACTGGCCTTCAATGCCAGATGCTCCGGGGGCTCTTTCTCCCTGTGCCCAATCCCTAGGTGTCGGGTTTTGATGTGGGGCTCAGAACTTTCAGTCCTGTAGCTGAGTCTCTGTGATGCAGTTACTTTCCAGTCTGTGGGGCTTCCCACCCAGGAGGTATGGGGTTGCTTCTATCGCGTAATCGCCCCTCCTACCTCTTGATGTGGTCTCCTTTTTGTCTTCTGGAGTAGAATATCTTTTTTGGAAGTTTACAGTCCATTTGGTTGAAGGCTGCTTGGCATTTGGTGGTAATTTTGTTGTTTTTTGGGAGAGAAGTTGAGCTGCAGTCCTTGTATTCCGCCATCTTAATCCAATCTCAACTGTGTACTACTTTTAATAGTTTAAGGTTACTAACAAGAGTGGCAAAGTAATTGAGTCCTTGTTCTAGATGTGGCCAAAAAAATGATGAGATTCTTTAAAAGTATTAGGGTGAAGTATATGCTTCTTGCCAAAGTTTTCCTTTTTTTTTGGTCTTTTTGTCATTTTAGGGCCACATCTGTGGCATGTGGAGGTTCCCAGGCTAGCGGTCTAACAGGAGCTGTAGCTGCCAGCCTACACCACAGCCATAGCAATGTGGGATCCGAACCGCATCTGCGACCTATACCACAGCTCACAGCAATGCCGGATCCTTAACCCACTGAGCAAGGCCTGGGATTGAATCCGCAACCTCATGGTTCCTAGTCGGATTTGTTTCCGCTGAGCCATGACGGGAACTCCCCAATGTTTACTTTAAGGCCAAACCTTTCTGATGGTGAATTTAACATTCAGTAGTAATATTCTGTATTCACTTTTATCTTAGGATATTTTAGTCTCCTTTGATAACTATGATATGTGTAGATATGTCATAGGGTGATCATTACATTATGTCTGCATGTTTTTTACCCTCTCTAGTATTGCTAGTTTAAACAGCTAGGTTGTCTTGTTCCCATTACTTCAGAGAAAGATATGGAAAGCAGAGAGCTGAAGAAATAGTCTTCCTGGCTTTAGTAACTGAAAGCCTGGGACTTTAGGGAAATGTTGAAAATGTTTTGAATAAATATTACGGGAAGAAGGAGAGCTTCGCCTTAATCTCCCTATTGCTAAGAGAAGCCTTTCTTGACTTGAAAGACTAGAAAGAAAGTGACCAGAGTAGACACATTGGGACCTTGTGTCTACTTTCTGGGTTAAAGTATTGGTGAACAGTAAGACCCCAAAGAGAGAATGTCTGGGTGCTCTGCCTAGCCCTCATTGAGATTCCTGTTCTCCAATAAGTTGCACATGCTGCAGAATGAGTACTGGGCTCTCTAGAAGTAGCAGAGTGAAACTCTGGCTTTCATGGAGCCACTTGGGCAGGATTAAGAGAAGTCTCAGAAGTGTTTTCTGTGTACTAAAAGTCAAATATTAGAGGAGTCTTCATTGACAGGTAATGCTTACGTTAAGGTTTTGAAGATGTTTGTTTTCTAAGAACAGTAACAAAGTCTGTCCTCCTAGGAGAGGTCTCGAGCTTCTCTCTGTTGGTTGCTACTGCCTATCTGGCTGATACTCCTTGATTCTTCTTGTCCTCTGTTGGGTAGGTGAATGCCTGCTCTCTCATTGGGAGTGAATTTTTGACTCCAGAAGTTATCCCAAGCACTCTTCAGAGTCCAGTTCCTGGATGTGAGAGATTGCTCTGGTTCAGCCTCTTTCATCCACAATAGATAGAGATTGCTGCTTCTGGTATTCTGTCTTATGGAAACCTTTTTTTTTTTTTTTTGAGTTGCAAGTTAACATTAAAAAAAAAAATTATTTGAGGAGTTCCCGTTGTGAATCCATGAGGATGCGGGTTTGATTCCTGGTCTTGGGTTCGATTGGCATTGTTGTGAGCTGTGGTGTAGGTTGCAGATGCAGTTGGGATCCTGAGTTGCTGTGGCTGTGGCGTAGGCTGGCAGCTGTAGCTCCGATTGGATCTCTACCCCGGAAACTTCCATATGCCACAAGTGTGGCCCAAAAATGCAAAAAAAAAAAAATTTTTTTTTTTAAGTTCCCATTGTGGCCTAGTAGGTTAAGGACCTGATGTTGTCTTCATGAAGATGTGGGTTCAATCCCTGGCATTGCTCAGTGGGCTAAGAATCTGGTGTGGCTGTAAGCTGTGGTGTAGGTTGCAGATGTGGCTGGGACCCAGTGTTGCCGAGGTGGTGGTGGTGGTGGAGGCAAAGGCCCCAGCTGTGGCTCCTATTCAACCCCTGAGGCTATGAAAAGAAAAAAAAGTTATTGAAGTATAGTTGATTTACAATGTTGTGTTAATTTCTCATGTACAGTAAAGTAATTCACTCACACACACATACTCTGTTTCATATTTCTTATTTGTGGTTTATTACAGGATATTGAGTATAGTTCCCTGTGCTTTACAGTAGGACCTTGTTGTTTATCCATTCTATACCTAATAGTTGGCATATGCTAACCACATACTCTCAATCCATCCCTCCCCTAGCTCCCCTCTCTCTTGGCAACCACAAATCTGTTCTCTATGTCTGTCAATCTGTTTTCATTTTGTAGATAAATTCATTTGTGTCATATTTTAAATTACACATATAAGTGAGATCATATGTTATTTGTCTTTCTTTTTGACTTACTTTCCTTAGTATTATAATTTCTAAGTCTATCATGTTACTACAAATGGCATCATTTCATTTTTTTTTAATGGCTGAGTAGCATTCAGTTTTGTGTGTGTGTGTGTGTGTATACATGTACGTGTATCACATCTTTATTCATCTGTCAATGGACATTTAGGTTGTTGGCATGTCTTGGCTATTTTAAGTAGTGCTATAGTGAGCATTGGGGTGCATTCTTTTTCAATTATAGTTTTGTCTGGATATATACCCAGGAGTAGGACTGCTGGATCATATGACAACTCAGTTTTCAATTTTTTAAGGAACCCTCCATACTGTTTTCCATAAGTGATTGTACCAATTTACATTCCAATCAATAATGTAGGAGGGTTCTCTTTTCACATAGAGGCTCTTTTTTTTTTTTTTTAAACCTTTTTTAGGGCCACACCCACGGCTTAACAGAAGTTCCCAGGGTAGGGTTTGAATCGGAGGTGCGACTGCCAGCCTATGCCACTACCACAGCAATGCAGGATCCGAGCCACATCTGGGACCTACACCACAGCTCATGGCAACGTGGATCCTTAACCCACTGAGCAAGGCCAGGGATCAAACCCGTATCCTCATGGATATTAGTTGGGATCTTTACTTCTGAGCCACAATGGTAACTCCCTCCCCCCATCTTTTTTTTTTTTTTTTTTTTTAACATAGAGGCTTTTTGAATGGGGGGATATTAAGACAGCTCAGGCCAAACCATGTTCCACAGATTTATTTTACTCATGGGCTGTTCAGCTATTCTTGATCTGAGAAAGAAAGGATATGCACACAATTTCATTCTACTCTCTATTTCCCAGCTCTGCTTCCTCTATCCAGTTCTCTTTTGGGTCTATTTAGGTACAATGTTCAGATCATCAGTACTTCCACCTAAGTAGAACCTTAGCCTCTCTGGCCCCCCATTCTTGCAAGCACTCCCAGTCTTTGTAAATCTTGGAACTTCTTACTTGGATTCAGAGAGAAGAAACATTAATCTTCCCCCCTCCTCAGAAGATAGGGAAGGGAAGGAGTGACCTCTCTTCAAAAACAACTGCTCTCCCAGGAGGTTTTTGAGTCCCACATCAACAACTGGAAAGTATCCAGTTAAATGGTCTTTCAAATTTTCCTAAAATTTAGATTTGTCTGATTGTTTCTTCAGAATTAGTTATGGTTACTACATAGCTGATGTTAATTTATCCCTTTATTTGTGATGCTGATGTTAATTATTAGTTCAAGTGATGTTATCCAGATCTCTCCACTGCTAGGATATTTTTCCCCCCTTTGTAATTAATAAATAAACTCTTGGGGGTCGGTGGGTAATACTTTGAGATTGTGTGTATGCAACCTATTTTCTCATAACCTTTTATCCATTAATTTTAGCATCTGTTATAATCATTGCCTAATTTTATTTTTACATTGGGTATTGCAAAATGATGATTTTCTAACTCTGTCATCCCTTTTTACATTGAGTAGCTGTCAGTCTTCTGTAAGGTTCTGTGAAAGGAGAAGTTGCCCTCCTGTCCTATTCTTTTTAATGACTATGGACTCATGAATTTTTTTTTGGTGTTGTGGTTTTGTTTGTTTGACCTTGCCCGTGGCATGTGGAAGTTTCCAGGCCAGGGATTGAACTAGTGCCCACAGCAGCTACTTAAGCCACAGCAGTGACTATGTAATTCTTAACCCTCTAGGCCACTCCCATGGATTCTTTTTTTAACTCAGTGCTTTATATTCCAGTTCTGTCATTCTCTTCAATGCTCAGATTGTCCTGAATTTGGCCAATGGGACTACCTTTAAATCATATTCTGTGTCCTTCTGACATGACCTCATCATTTTTTTTTTTTTTAATAGCCACAGCATATGGAAGTTCCTGGGCCAGGGACTGAATCTGAGCCACAGTGTGACCTCCTCTGCAGCTGTGGCAATGCCAGATCTTTAACCTGCTGTACTAGGCCAGGAATACAACCTGTGGCTCTGCAGTTGGATTCTTTTTTTTTTGGCCACACGCATGGCATATGGAAGTTCCAGGGCCAGGGATGGAATCTGAGCTGAAACTGCAACAATGCCGATCCTTTAACCCATTGTGCCCTGTTGGGGATCAAACCCATAACTGCACAGCAACCCGAATTGCTGCAGCTAGATCCTTAACCCACTGCACACATTGGGAAATTCAACTCCATAATTTTTTTTTTTAACCATTTCCTTCCTATCCTGATAGAGAATGTTCCAGTCTCATGTTGTCCTTTTTTTTTTTTTTTTTTGGCCCTGGCCTATTTCAGTGGGGGATGGTATTTAAATTTCATTGTTCAATAAGAATATTTACACCTGTATCTTGTCAAGGAGTGCAGCACTGAATAATTTTATGACTACTAAGTTCTACAACTTTATGTAGTTTTCAATTTTTATACATGTCTGCTTTGCCCACCCACTATATAATCAGTGGTGACAGTATCACTGGCTGCAATTGAGAAATAAAAATCAAAAGTGATTCAGCATCTGGCAAGGATTTGATGAAATGAGTACTCACATATTCTGCCAGGGTGTGTAAATTAGTACAACCTTTATAACTCAATAATTTCACTTCTAGGAAGTATTCAAGGAAAATAACTTGAGATTCAAAGGAATATTTATAAATAGGCTTTAATTATAATGGAGAAAAATTGCAAAATTACTGGATGAATGGGTAATTGTGACCTTTCTGTATAATGGAATAATATTTTAAAGTATTTTTATGTGAATAAGTTTTTAAAAAGCAGGATCCTATGCTGATAAAGTAGTACAGCCCCAGTTATCTAAAAAACAAATTATATATTCATAAGCATAGGGAAAAAAAACCCCAGGAAATAGTTTTAATAGTGGCTCTCAGTGGTAGAATTATGGGTTTTTTTTTTCTTTATACTTTTTTTTAATATTTTCTAAATTTTTTTCAAATGCATTTATTTTATAATTTAAAAACTAATAAATATTTATTAAAAAGTGATCCCAGGTCTGACAATATAGAAGCAAGTCATTGTAGGTATTCTTTTTTAGTTTGATTTTGAGACTTAATTGAATGTCGGTTAGTTGTTGAAGTAGTTTAGTTCAACAATACTAGTGATTCCTTGATTGAGAGTTCTAAGTAGCTCTTAAAGTTGTTTCTTCTCTATTGGTGATATCCCTAAGGTCTTTCCTAATAAATTACTATGGCTGAAATAACTTCTGGAGTCTCTTATTTTTATGTGTAACATGACCTCAAAGCTTGAACTTTTGATTGAGGCCCACCATTAATGTTTCAGAGAGACATCATTGATTGTCTATGAAAGATTTGTTGTGTCACTGCTTTTGTTAAAATATTGCCTATAAATAGTGACATATCAGATCATAAACCAAAGTTTCCTGAGTGTGAATCAGTCTTTTAAATTAGAAAGTTAGGGCATAATTTAACATATTGTTTAAAATTTTTCTTAAAGAATGAATCAGTTCAGAACAGTTGGGTGTGAGTCATAGGCATGAATAACAGTGACCAGACATTCAAAATCACTGTCACTAATACACTGCTTGGTGACCAAGTTATTGTATCTTATTTGAACATCACTAACTTCACAAGGATTTCTTTTACCAGCATACCCAGAAAAGACATGTTTGTATAAAATGTCTTACCCTTTCTTCCTTTCCAACTCTTATTATTGTATTTCCTGGTGATCCATCCTGCTGATATCATTGATCCCTAGGAAGTATGAGGAGTTAGTGCATCCCACTGCTGTTAAGCCATCAGGCCTGACGTGCTGTATCCCTAGTCTGCACTACATTCAAATATTCCTCTAATATCCTGTTATTCTTGGTCTCCATCTGAAAACTGTCAAACTGTGACTTATTTTTAGTATTCTACCTGTTTGGAAAGACAGAGAAATAGGCCATTTTACATATGTAACCAGATATTCCCTACCTGGAATATTAGATTACCGCCTGCTCCTCTAGGTGATGGTGTAATTACTCCACTAAAATCAACCAGATGCAGAACTCTGGGCAGGTACTGCCCATGCTGCTGTTAATCTCATTTCTCTATCCACCACAAACAAGATTAGCTTTATGCTTGTGGGGTATTCTGATTGCCTCTTGATGGGGACCAGGACTTGTTTTCCTAGGCAGGTGATGGTGGGCTTTAGTAGAACAGGATATTTTGTCTGTCTCTGGTCTAGAATGCTTTTCTTCCATTCTGGATTTATCCCACTCTAGAAGGAGTAGATGCAACTGGCAAATACTCACTGTGTCAAGGCGTGACCATATACAGCAAACGATGGGACTGTCTATCACTCTAGCATTTCATACCACATGTGACCCACTTGACAGGACCTGACACTTCTGACCATCAGACCTAATGACCTTGCATAGCTCAAGATAAAAAAGAAGCTTGGCTGGCACCAGATCTTATGGCCTGTTCTACAGCAATTTGTTTTCTGTATTACTTATTTTCCAGATGACACTAGCCACCAAGCTGATAGACCCTGCCTGTCAAGAGATGTATCTCTTAGAGAACTTAGTGACCTCAGAATCACAACTACTCTTAGCGTCCTTTCAAGAACTTATAGTAGGTGAATCCATATTTATAAAAGGGATCCAGAATCCCTCACCATAACTTTTGAAGGGATAGAACCTAGCCTATTCTCTGTAACCTTTTCCAATGTCATGTTGCTATTCCATTACAGGCTCCTTCAAGACATTAGCACAGTCTGCTAAGACTTCTTAAAAATTTTAATTATTAAAATTTTAATTTTATTTGTTTTTTGAATTATAATTAATAAACAATCTTAGTTTCTGGTGTACAACATAGTGATTCGATATTTTTATACATTATGAGATGATCACAATAAGTCTAATTATCATCTGTCACTATACAAAGTTATGATATTATTGACTGTATTCCTTAGGCTATGTATTGCTTCCCCGTGACTTATTTATTTTATAGCTGGAAGTTTGTAACTCGTAATTCTCTTTACCTGTTTCATCTGTCCCCTCATCCTCTTCCCCTCTGGCAACCACTGATTCTCAAAGAGTTTGTTTCTGTTTTATTTTCTTTTTTCATTTGTTTGTTTTTCAGATTCTACATATAGGTGATTTTAAGGTCCATGTTCTTTCCACTGTACAACCCCTTAATGGCAAAAATCTCATGGGATCTATTTTTCTATTTAGAAAGAGACACATGCTTATATTATTTGGCTACTGCCTTTTTATTTTAAAGTTAATTTATTTATTGAATAGATGATATGCATAATAGTATAAAAATTTTAAAATGTTAGAGTATGCTAAAAGGTATCCCTACCATTACCGTACCTAGCCATTTGAGCCCCCTCCTTGCAGTCATTTTTAGCATTTCCTTAAGAGTCATTTGAGAGGTTTTACTCTTGTCCAAACATACATGTTTATGTTGGAGATATCTTTTGATTATTTTTTCCATTCTTTAAGTTGAGGTTCATAGCTAACTATATTTGAGATTTGAATACTACTTGATCAGTGACACTTTTGGGTTCTTAATATGTTTTAAGAATTTATTGAAACATAGGGAAATAGATGGTTTATTTTCTGTGTTGCTTTCCAGGACAAGGATCTGTTTCCCTTAAATCCTGATCTTAAATACAGTAGGAAATTTCCTCTGCCCTCAGTCACCCTCCTTAAATGACTTTCACACAGTTGTTACTCAGTTAAGAACTTTCTGCAGTTTATGTTCATAGAATGTGTTGGCTTTCCTCACTAATTTTGACTTTTTTAAGAGCTGCACCTGTGGCATATGGAGGTTCCCAGGCTAGGTGTCGAATTGGAGCTGTAGCCGCCGGCCTACCCCACAGCCACAGCAACAAGGGATCCGAGCTGCGTCTGTAACCTATACCACAGCTCATGGCAACGCTGGATCCTTAACTCACTGAGTGAGGCCAGGGATCGAACCTGCATCCTTATGGATGGTAGTTGCGTTCGTTAACCACTGAGCCACGATGGGAACTCCTAATTTTGAATTCTTGGTAGTCACTTTGTATGGTGTTGTGAAGAATTCTTTTCTAACATACGAAATCATACTAACTTTTATTTTAAACTTAAAGAGAAACACATTTTGACTATAGAAATCATCAGATGATTCAGAAATGTATAATACAGAAAGTGAAAATTTCTCTGTAATAGCCTTCTCTAGTCTGTTATAACTACTTTTCACAGTTTCGTGTGTACTCTTCCAACATCTTAATTTTTAAACAATAAGTTATGGAGTTCCTGTTGTGGCTTAGCGGTAACGAACCTGGCTAGCATCCATGAGGACATGGGTTCGATCCCTGGCCTTGTTCCTTGGGTCGAGGATCTGGTGTTGCTGTGAACTATGGTGTAGGTTACAGACACGGCTCAGATCTGGCATTGCTGTGGCTGTGGCATAGGCTGGCAGCTGTAGGCCCGATTCAGCCCTTAGCCTAGGAAATTCCATATGCCACACTTACCTGCGGCCCTAAAAAAAAAAAAGGTTAAAATTTTAATTATGCATTATTTGAATATTTGAAAGGAAACGTAATATATTAAGGTTTGGAGCATAGTAATGGAACTGCTACCATGAGTCAATTACATATCAATTTGTAGTAGAGTTTAGTAATGTAGTGCATACTTTTCCTTAGACTTGCCATTGCTCCCTGAGTGATAGAATTTTTTTTTTTCTCCACAAGACTGGTATATTGCAGGAGTAGGGACATAGTCTTCTGTTTCCTTTCGGAATTCCCACAGCTGTTATTTTCATTCTCTAATGTGTTAGGTATCAGGAAATGAAGCCTGGTTGTTTGTGTCTGAGTGACCTCATCCAACCTGAGTTTTAGGGGAAGAACAGTTTGGCCTTTCTGGAAAAAAGGGAAAACAGTTGGTATTGAAAAATAGTGTAATTTGCAATGCTTGCTGGAAGATAGCATCCTCTGTTTGGGGGGGGTTGGGGGTGGGAATTTACTTTCTCCAGATATTGTAGATTCCTAGGATCCTTACATATTTAAGATTGCTAGACTCATATTCTGGTAACTGAGATGTGAGGTTGACAAAAACCAAAGCTCTGTCAGCTATATTGTAAGGTAATTTATAGGCATTAGAGTATTCATGTTTATCCTTAGTAGAAACAAAGACTTTTTAGCAGATGCCATACAGTATTCTTTAGCTGTAAGAGAATTGTCATACTTTGCTTAATTTCCTTTTTTTTTTTTTTTGTCTTTTGTCTTTTTAGGGCTACACTCGCAGCATATGGCAGTTCCCAGGCTAGGGGTCTAATCGGAGCTGTAGCTGCCAACCTGCGCCACAGGCACAGCAATGCTGGATCCAAGCTGTGTCTGCAGGCTACACCACAGCTCATGGCAATGCCAGATCCTTAACCCATTGAGCAGGACCAGGGATCATGGTTACTAGTGACCAGGGATCGCACACTTATGGTTACTAGTCAGGTTCATTAACCACTGAGCCACAACGGGAACTCTGATACTTTGCTTAATTTCTGTTGTGAAGCTTTGAGACTCCATACAAGCATTACAGACAAGAAGTCCAAAGCTCCTAAGTAGAAGCTTTATCCAGCACATCTTTTTGTTTCTTTCTCCACAAAGCCTTCTGTATTTTCTTGGAGTACTTTTGTTCTTTTTTGTTTGTTTGTTTGTTTTTGTCTCCACTGATAGCATATGGAAGTTCCCGGGCCAGGGATCAACCCAAGCCCATGCAGTAGCAACCCCATATCCATTACCTGCTGCACCACAAGGGAACTCCAGAGTATTTCTGTTCTTAATGAGTAGCTATATATTTGTGGGGTCCAAGGAAGAATGAATAGGAGGATGCATAAAAGAATCAGGAATGTGGCTTATAAGCTAGACTCAAATCAGAAGAGGAAAAATACACAAAAGCAGCAACTTCATTGTTATTTAAATAACAACCTTCAGCAGGTACATAGTAATATTCCGGAAAGAGAAAGGAAAGTGCTGAGGTGGCAGAGGAATAAGTAGATGGTAAAGAAAGACAAGGTTTGTTCAAAAAGGCTTTCCAAGGAGATGAGTTTAGAGATTAGAGAGTTTAGAGTTTAGACATTTAAGGAGCTAATTGAGATGTTATTGATTGAAAGGAAAGATTGTTCATAGTAGGACAAATGAAAACATGGGGAATGGATTTTTTTAAAATGCCAGATTATATGCTGAGCATATTGTTTTGGAGGGAATAGAGTGATGTAAAAGCTCTGATCGCTAATCTACAGAAGCAACATGGTTCCTCTGCTGTACACAGTTTTCTTCAAAGAGTGAAGACATACAGGACTGGTCCAGTTTGGAGGTTCACTCTTGGGAGCCTTTTCTTACTTATACTTCAGATATCTAGTGTCCTTCTTGTCACATATCACCCTCTCTCATTTTAAATCTACAGTAGGATTGAAAGTCTTATGCCACTTAAAATTTTGGTGGCTATAACTGAAGACCTATTTCTGTGAGCAGTGGAAGCAGAAGAGCAAGACTTATGTCACTGATTACTTTCATTTATTTATCAAGGACTTTTTATTTATTTATACATGCCCTGCAGGAAAATGGGATTGCATGACCAGCTGTCCTCTATCCTACAGACCCTCTCACTTCATCAGTTTTCTCTTTTCCCCTTATCATGTCTCAGGTCCTAGAAGGCAGAGCTACAGCTCATATTCATTCTTTGCCATCTTTCTTCCACTGTTTACCATATTTATCTGAGTATCTTATTCTGGCTCTTGCATTAAAGCACCCTGTTTAATCTGTTGTTCCTGAGAGAGCTGATTCTTGATTACATCAAACTAGGATTTGTTCCCTGCCCCTCTCACTCTACTTTATTACTTTTTTCAAGGAAACACATGCATAGGTTTCATTTTTTTCTGAAAAGATACAGTACATGTTGTAAAGAACAATTTTGCTTTACTACGCTCTCCTTTAGCTATTCAGATTCTGCCCAGAGGTAACGGCTATAGCTATTTATTGTGACTTTCCTTTTTTTTTTGTCTTTTTGCCTTTTATCTGGAGCCGCAC
>PVHT021183634.1:37494782-37583586 GCA_004024745.2 Catagonus wagneri | reverse complement strand
ACTTTATTACTTTTTTCAAGGAAACACATGCATAGGTTTCATTTTTTTCTGAAAAGATACAGTACATGTTGTAAAGAACAATTTTGCTTTACTACGCTCTCCTTTAGCTATTCAGATTCTGCCCAGAGGTAACGGCTATAGCTATTTATTGTGACTTTCCTTTTTTTTTTGTCTTTTTGCCTTTTATCTGGAGCCGCACCTGCGGCATGTGGAGGTTCCCAGGCTAGGGGTCTAACAGGAGCTGTAGCCGACGGCCTATACCACAGCCACAGCAATGCGGAATCCGAGCTGCGTCTGCAACCTACACCACAGCTCATGGCAACGCCGGATCCTTAACCCACTGAGCAATGCCAGGGATCGAACCCGCAACCTCATGGTTCTTAGTCAGATTCGTTAACCACTGAGCCACGGGAACTCCATATTGTGGCTTTCTTAAGAAAGGGTTTATTCATTTACAAAATTATACATATGCATATGTTTACCCCCTTACAAATGGTAGTATACTTTGCATAGTGTTCCATGCCTTGCTTTTTTCCCCCACTTCATTATATATATAACCCCTGTAGGGATCCAGTCCCTATTAATGAACATTTTAGAAGTCAAGATCAAATTCATTTGCCTAAAACTAACCATTTGAAAATGTATAATTCAGCAACATCTAGAACATTCTCAATGCTGTGGAGTCATCCCATCCATACTATTCCAAAAACATTTTCATCACCTCTAAACGGGACCTGATAGCCATTAAGCACTCATTCCTCATTCTTTCTTAACCCTGGGAAATCACTAATCTACTTTGTCTCTGTGGATTTACCGCTTTTTTGTTTTTTTCTTTTCTTTTTATGGCTGTACCTGTGGCATATGGAAGTTCCTGGGCTTGGGCTTGAATTGGAGTTCAACTGCAGGCCTATACCACAACCATGGCAACACTGAATCCAAGCTGCATCTGCAACCTACGCTGCAGCTTGAAGCAACACTGGATCCTTAACCCACTGAGCAAGCCAGGTATCGAACCTGTATCCTCATGGACACTATGTTGATTTCTTAATCCTCTGAGCCACAGCTATTCTGAATATTTCATATAAGTGGAATCATATAGTATATGACCATTTGTGACTGGCTTCTTCAATTAGCATATTTTCAAGGTTCATCCAAATTATAGCACATATCAATTCTTGATTCCTTTAATGACTGAATATTCTGTTGTATGGATATATCCATCCATAGTTGATGGACATTTGTTTTTTCTTTAACTTTTGGCAGCTGTGAATAGCACTGCTGTGAGCAGTGTGTGCGGATATTTGTTTGAATGCTTTTTTTTTCTGTCTTTTTAGGGCCGTGCCTGCAGTATATGGAGGTTCTCAGGCTAGGGGTCTGATTGGAACTGTTGTTGCCGGCCTGCACTGCAGCCACAGCAATGCCAGGTCTGAGCCGCTTCTGCAGCCTACATCACAGCTCACAGCAACACCAAATCCTTAACCCACTGAGCAAGGCCAGGGGTTGAACCCACAACCTCATGGTTCCTAGTCAGATTCATTTCCTCTGTGCCATGACAGGAACTCTGGAATGCTTGTTTTTGATTCTTTTGGATATATACCTAGGATTGGAATTGCTATTAACATATATTTAAGTTGCTTCCAGTATATGCTGTTACAGTGTTGAAGTTGATGTCATTTTACATATAAAAATTCATACATGTGTACATATTGGATGAATAGCTAGTAGTGAGATTACTGGATTGAAGCATTGTACATTTAACAATGTGTTTAACATTTTGGAATACATTACAAAGTTGTCCTCTTTAGAAGCTGTACTATTATTCCCCTCCCTTCCTCCCTTCCTTCCTTCTTTTTAGGGCCACACGTGCAGCATATGGAAGTTCCCAGGCTAGGGATCAAATCGGAGCTGCAGCTGCCAGACTACATCAAACCACAGCAATGTAGGATCCAAACCACGTCTGCAACCTACACCACAGCTCATGGCAACACTGGATCCTTAACCCACTGAGCAAGGCCAGGTATCAAACCCATATCCTCATGGATACTAGTTGGGCTTATTACCATTGAGACACAAAGGGAACTCCATTTTCTTTCTTTTTAAAAAAAATTTATTTTACCTTTTTTTTTTTGCTTTGCTTTTTAGGGCTGTGTCCATAGCATATACAGGTTCCCAGGCTAGGGGTTGACTCGGAGCTGCAGCTGCTGGCCTACACCACAGCCACAGCAATGCATGATCTGAGCTCCATCTGCAACCTACACCATAGCCCATGGCAATGCCAGATCCTTAACAAGAATCCTGCGAGGCCAGGAATCAAACCCACAACCTCATGGTTCCTAGTTGGATTTATTTCCACTGTGCCATTATGGGAACTCCAAAATTTATTTTATTTTTATTAAAGTATAGTTGATTTACAGTGTTGTGTCAATTTCTGCCACATAGCATAGTGACCTAGGATATAGTTCCCGTGCTGTACAGTAGAATCTCATGAAACTGTGCTAGTTTTACCTCCATTAGCAGAACATGAGAGCGCTTTCTCCTCCCTTGGCTTTAGGTAGCAGGCCTTCCTACAAATCTTATTGCAGACAGCATGGTGAAAACAGCCACAGGCAGCAGTTCCTGTGCCATGATTCACTCAGAATCTCCTTCCTGCTTGCCTGCTTAGCCTGTCTTTTCCTCCTCTAACACCTTGTCCCTCTTATTTCCTGACTTGCTATTTTGGTTCTTGATAACTGGGCCTTCCTCTTTTGTTAGGTGTCCTGTTCAAATCTCTTTCTATGATTTATCGACTTACGTTTCTGCATATATTTTAATTTTGGGCATTTCCTTTCAGTTCATTTTCTATTTTGGAAATAGAGAGGGAAGTGTTTAGGTGGCAGACCAAGAAGCAAATGGTGGAGAATAGCGTGTAGTTTATTCAGGAAGAGCATGTAGTTTTTCCAGAAGATATGAGTTCAGATATGACTTTTGAAGTAGCTAATTGGAATGTACTGATTGAAAAGAAAGATATTAGTGGAAGGATTAAAAAAAGAGAAGTATGAAGGGAGAATTCAGAAGATAACTCACTCCACTCCCTCAGTTCTAGTCAAGAAACCTCTTACTGTTTGGAACATCTTCCTTCCTGGGTAGTGGGAGTAAAGAATCAGTTCACAGCTTCTGCTACCCCTAATCCAGGGCTAGGACTCACAGACAGGAAAAATATACTAGTTATGGATTCCTCAGAGTATAGGGAGTCTTATTAGTAGCAGGACATTGTCTGGGACTTCTGTCAGTAACTCATACTGGTGAGTTGATGTTGTACATTGTACATGTGGTATCAGTGGAAGCAGTTGATACTGATGCTAATTATAGGTGCTGGCAAACTAACAAAGAGAAGAAACTGTAACAATATGGCTAGGCTGATAAAAATAATGTTAATTGTAGTCTTCTGACTCATTTATGTATTTCTTCTTCCAGAAAGAATTTGATGTGGCTAATTGTAGTCATTACACCAACTTATTATCATTTCTGTTCAATTACTGTGTTACACAATTATGCATGTTAAAAATGTCTGGTTAATGTGTCAAAGTTTTGTTTACAACATTTAAGTGCCTAATCTGGGCATAGTGTTTGTCATATATAACTGTCTGTTATTCCCATAAAAGCAGAGTCATCTTAGAACTTCTCATTACAGGTTTTATTGGTACAAAGTGGTAAGAAATGACTTTGATAAAACATGATTGACATAGTTATTGTAGATATTAACAACTGATAGAATTGTTCATTACAAAAACAGTTATTGGACTCCTCTTCCTCGGTACCAAGAACCATGCTAGGCGTATATTCTCTCTAATAGTATCAAACAGAATAGTTTTGCTGCCCTAAAATTCTCCTGTGTTCTTTCTCTCCATTCCTCTCTCCTCTCAAACCTCTAAAATAAAGTGAATTTTGAAGGATGAGTAGGAGTCAGTTAAAGAAATAAAGGAGAAAAGAATTTATAGTACTAGGATACTAAGATGGAAAAGCATAACTGAAATGTGTTGAAAATTCTGGATGGCTTGATGGCCAGGGATAAGAATGGGTAACAGGTCAGAGATGATGCCAGAGAGTCAGCAAATGCTCATGTCAGGAAGGGTTTGAATGCCATAGCAAGCTGTTTATATTTTATTTTAAAGACAGTAGGGAGCCTTTGAAGACTTCATGTAGGGAATGAAGCGATCAGATGGCGGTAGTTGCAGTGATATAAGCGGTTTGTTTGATGCATTAAAAGAAATCTAATTGTAGAATATAACATATATATAGATAACCTCATAAAATAAATGTTTGCTTTAATGAGTTAAAATAAGGCAGAAACAGACCTTTGCCAGTCACCCCTGAAAGCCCTCCGCATGCCTCTTCCCAATCACAATCTCCTTCTCCCTAAATGTAATTACTACCTGGACTTTATGATAATGACTTCCTCGATTTTCTTTATATTTTGACACACGTGTCCATCATTAAACATTAGAGTTTATTTTTGTCTATTTTCTCTTTTTTACATATCTTATAGTTCCTTTTTAATCTATGGGTTTTTCCTCCATCTCTTAATTTTTTCCTTGCAGCTTTTTATTGAAGCAGTTAAGCTCATTGGTTGACTATTTGATTTTGAGTTTCCCATGTTCTGAATTTGGCTTAACACATTCCCATGGTATAGTTTAACACATTTGTTTGTTCTCTGGGTCTTCTGTAGATTGGTAGTTGGGCATAGAAGATTGATCAAATTCAAATTTAATTTATTCCTTAGTTGCAATATATCATGATTTAAAACTCTTCCCGGAGTTCCCACTGTGGCACAGTGGGTTAAGAATTTGACTGTAGTAGCTTGGGTCACTGTGAAAGGGCAAGTTCAATCCCTGGCCCATAGCTTTGGCTTAAAGGATTCAGCATTGCTGCACCTGTGGCATAGATTGCAGCTGGGTCTTGGTTTGAATCCCTGGCCTGGGAACTTCCATGTGCTATGGGTTTGGCCAAAACACTTAAAAAAACAAAAAGCAAAAACCAAACTCTTTCCCTCTTGGTGGATATTTAGATTGTTCCCAAATTTTTGCTACTAAAACAGAGCTATAGTGAACTATATATAGTGCCATTTATATAAATATTTTTGTAAGCGTGCAAATGGATATCCCATCCCCTATTATATATTCTTTTATGTACTTACATGTTTTTACCTTTCCTGCATCATACTTCACATTCTTACTCAGTATATGTGATTATTTGATTAATATTTGTTTTCTTCTCTAGGCCATAAATTTCATGAGTAGAAAAAATGCTTATATGTGTATCCCTAGTACCTTTATTCAATAAATGTATTAGTTGAATTAATGCATTTCTGTTTAAATAGAATTATAGAGTTAAGGATTATGTACATATAAAGTTTTGTTAGATATTGCCAAATTATGTGCTAGAAAGACTATACCTATTTATATTCCTATTTATTGACACTTTTTTCTTACACTCAGCCATACTGCCCTTTTGCCCTCCCCTCCTCTTTCTCCTATTCCTCAGTCCTTTCCTTCTACAAACATTTTTGGACATACTCCAGGTTCTGTTCTAGGTGCTTGGGATATGTTAGGAAGCAAAGCTGACAAAGATCTTAAGTGAGAGGAGATAGACAATAAACATAACCAAGGAAATTACACAGGGTGCTAGAGAGTGGACCAATAAAAGACTAGATGGTTTAAAGCAATTGGGAATTCTAGAACTGAAATTGAATTATAATTTTAAATAAGATGGTTACTGTACAAGCTACAGTGAGAATATGTCTTTTGAGTAAAGCCTTGAAGAAAGTGAGGGATGTAGCAGTTGGCTCTCTGGGGAAAGTGTGATGGGCAAAGGAAACAGCTGGTTCAAAAACTAGTTGAGGGAGTTCCCTTTGCGGCTCAGTGGGTTAAGAACCTGACTAATATCCATGAGGATGTGGATTTGATCCTGGCCTCGCTCAGTGGGTTAAGGATCCAGCGTTTCTATGCGCTGTAATGTAGGTCGCAGATGCACTTCAGATCCTGTGTTGTTGTGGCTGCGGTGTAGGCTGGCAGCTGCAGCTCGATTCAACCCCTAGCCTGAGAACTTCTGTATGCCACAAGTGCAGCCCTAAAACAAACAAACAAAAAAACCCAAAACAAAACTAATTGAGTGACAGAAAGGAGTAGGAGTAGGTATGCTGAGGTGCTGGTAGTGCTATTTCTTGATCTGTGTGCTGGTTACTTGAGTGTGTTCACATACTCATTGAGCAGTATACTTACCATTTGTGTACTTTTATGTGTTTTATACCTCAGTAGAGCTTTCATATAAAAAATGAGTGGATGGGGAACATGTCACAATGCCTTAATAGTACTCACCCAATTGTTCATGGGCATTTTCCTTTGACTTACTAACAGTGGTGAATGCATTAATTAATTTCTATTAAGAAATAATTTTGCTTTCCTGTAATATACCCTGCTTGATTATGGTAAAAATATTCCTTTACTACCATGCTATGCTTGATTTGCTTACATTTTATTTTGGATTTGTATATCTCTATTGATGAGGAAGGTTGGGCAGTTGTTTCCTTTTTGTTATTCCCCTATGCTGGGTTCGAAGTGCTTTTCTTAATTATAGGTTCTTTGCTATTTTCCGTGGAAAGAGAAGTTCTATGGTATTTATCTAATCTACTGTCTTCAAAAAGGGAAGGGAATAATTTCACGTGTTTGAGTTTATTGCCCTTTGCTACTACAATTTAGTAATTGATAGGGGAGTCCTGTCATTGCTGTTCCAGACAGATGGCTTTGCACTTCAACACAGAGACTTAACTGTGTATGAGACTCAACTATCCTGTCATTTCATTGTCATGGAAAAATTGACCAGCACTGGACTATTAATTGGTGATGGATAGCTGTCTGGGGATATTTTCTTGGATAATTATAGACCTTATTTTTTAATGTGACTCCTTCTTATTTCTTACATTTTCCACTAGAAATAGGATAAAATAAGCAGAAGAAGCCTGTGAGTATGTTGCTGTGGCCTAGTCAACAGGGATAAGTGTAGAAGCTTTGCCTTCTGGAAAGATGATTCATTTTTAACTGCTAGAATTTTTTCACTTAACCTGTAAGGTCACACTGACCTAGTCTTTGAGCTTGGGTACCTCATCTGGCTGCCTCCTCCTTCCATCAAGTACAGGAGCACTATGCTTCTGTCTGAGGAATGGCTTTTTTCATATGGGGAATTCTGTAGCTGTATTTTTCAAAATTTAATTCAAGGATCATTTGGCATAAGAGCCCCCAAGTTGCTTATTTAAAAAGCAGATACAACAACAAATGCAGATTCCCAAGTCACTTCAGACATTTTAAATTAGAATCTCTGGGAGTAGGGTCTAGGAATCTGCATTTTCAACAAGAGCCTCAAGTAATTCTTCTTAAAATTTAAAAATATTGCTTTATAAAATTAAGCAGAACCAGAGTTCCTATCGTGGTGCAGTGGAAGTGAATCCGACTAGGAACCATGGGGTTGTGGGTCGGATCCCTAGTCTCATTGGATCCCCTCAGTGGGTTAAAGATCTGGCATTGCCATGAGCTGTGGTGTAGGTTGCAGACACGGCTTGGATCTGGTGTTGCTGTGGCTGTGGCATAGGCCAGCAGCTAGAGCTCTGATTCGACCCCTAGCCTGGAAACCTCCATATGCCTCGAGTACAGCCCTAGAAAGCAAAAAATAAAATAAAATACCTCCTTTTATTCAATTTTTATTTCCTTTAGTACAGGATTTCTGTGCCAAACGTTGGAACATAAAAGAAGCATAAGATTGAATCTTGGAGTTCTTTTGTGGCATAGTGGGTTAAGAATCTGGAGCTGTCACTGCAGTGGCTTGGGTCATTGCTATGGCATGGATTTGATCCCTGGCCTGGGAATTTCTACTCACTGTGGGTATGGGGGAAAAAAAAAAAGAGATTGTATCTTACACTCAAGGAACTTATAACCTAGACTAGGTATGGGATGGATTGGACAACAGCAAGCAATAAAATGAATCAAGTTCTGAGACAGGTGTTTTTTAAAAAATCAAGTTTGTCGAGCTATAATACGTATACAAAAGATTTGCCCATTTGGGAGTTCCCATCGTGGTGCAGCGGAAACGAATCTGACTAGGAACCATGAGGTTGTGGGTTCGATCTCTGGCCTTGCTCAGTGGGTTAGGGATCTGGCGTTGCCGTGAGCTGTGGTGTAGGTCACAGATACGGCTTGGATCCATTGTTGCTGTGGCTGTGGGGTAGACCGGCAGCTGTAGCTCTGATTAGATCCCTAGCCTGGGAACCTCCATATGCAACGGGTGAGGCACTAAAAAGGGAAAAAAAAAAGATTTACCCACTTGAAGCGTACAGTTTGATTAGTTTTAACAGATGTATGTACCAGTGAAACTGCCACCAACAGTCAAAATGCAGAACATTTCCATTATCTTTAAACATTTCTTTCTGTTCTTTGCAATTCATCCTGCTCACCATCCCTGGTTTCAGGCAACCACTAATAGGCTTTCTATCACCATGGATTGAATTTAATTTCCTAACGTTTTGCTATTTTTATTTATTTTTTGGCTGTACCTGTGGCATGCAGAAGTTCCCGGGCCATGGATCAAACCTGCACCAGAGCAGTAACCAGAGCCACAGTAGTGACAATGCCAGATCCTTTAACCTGCTGAACCATTCCTAGAGTTTTATGTAAATGGAAATATATAGCATGTACTCCTTATGTCTAGTTCCCTTCACTAAGCAGAAAGATTTGAGATTCTTCCATTTTGTTGAGTGTATCAGTAATTTGTTCCTTTTTATTGATTGTATTATATTGTATGGCTATACCACATGTTGTTTAGCCATTCACCTATAGGCAGGCATTTGGATTGTTTTCCAGTTATAATTAGTATGAATATTTGCATGATCATGTGTTTTCATTTCTCTCAGTTAAATATCTAGGAATGGAATGGCTGGATCATATGGGTAGGTGTATGTTTAACTTTTTAAGAAAGTTAAGATACTTTTTATTTTGATTGTTAATAGAGACTATACTAGAGTCATTGAGCATTGTTTAAGGAGAATTGTTTTAGTGGAATTTAAGAATATGTACCAACTATATAGAGGATAGGGCGCATTTATTGTGTGGTTACCGTTTGTCTAGCACATGGTAGTTAAATGCTGCATATGTGATTTTCAGTGTTTATGCAGATCTGTGAGTTAAGTGATATTACTCTTCACTTTTTATAGACGAAGAACACCAGTGTAGAGAAGTTAACCAGAACTTACACAGCTACTGAGTGATGGCTTTGAACCTAGGTTTATCTGGTTCCAGAACTCAAACCATTTCCATTACACCAAAAAGGAGTAGAAATGAAGGACATTTCAGCTTCAGAATTTGGGAGACAGATAGGGGAAACTGGGTCATTCCTCTCCATCTCCTGAGTATGGCAAGCTGTAAGGTAATAAGTTCTTTGATAGGAAGAGTGAAACCTATAAGGAAGGGACAATAGGGAGGAGACCTCGGTGGACTTATTTACTAAGCTTGTTGATAGACTGGACATGGGAGATAAAGTAGAAAGGAATTTTAGGAGTAGTTTTGAAGTGTCCATGGTTCTGTGATTGGACTTGATACACTTGGTATGCTAAAATATAAACTCATTATATTTTCAATAAAATGTCATTGCCAGTGGAGGCTCTAGTTTTCTAGATTGCCTTACTCTTAGCATCAGGTGCCACTGAACTGGAGGGTAATTGGTTATTCATTTGTTAAGTTTGTGAGCTTGAAGAGGTTTGAGGCTCTAGGGAGATGGGAAACATTAGCCTGCTCATTAAACTTGTCAGCTTGACACTCATTTGATATGTATGAATGCCCAATTTGAGAAGGTTGCTGGTTTTCTGATAAGCTCTTAGTGTACTTGGAGTTTTTCTGTTAACACATTTGGCCAGTATCTTTTCTCTGTTTGCTTCCTCTTGAACATGCTGTGATAAGCAGTTCTTTGTTCACATTCAACATTTTACTGTATGAATGGCAGAATCTCTTGATGGCTCCTTATTCCATTGTGTGTGCTTCCATTTGCTTCTGAACTGTCCATACTCATTAAAATTTCTTTTTATTTTTTTGTCTTTTTGTCTCTTTAGGGCCACACCCGCTACATAATGGAGGTTCCCAGGCTAGGGGTCCAGTCTGGAACTGTAGTTGATGGCCTGTGCCAGAGCCAGAGCAATGTGGGATCCGAGCCATGTCTGTGACCTATACCATAGGATAATAATTGAGATGCTAATTGAGTTTGTTAACAGCTGAGCTACAATGGGAACTCCTATACTCATTAAAATTTCTGTCATTAAAGTTATTAGTGACTTTTTTGTTTCTAAATTCAGTAGGACTTTCGTAGTTTTATTTTGATTACTCTGTAGCGCTGTCACTTGTTAACCACCCACTCCTTCCTTGAAATCTTGTTTTCCTACGTCAGGGGCCATGGTGCCATGGTTTTCTTCTCCTCTGGCTTCTTTGCACACTCCTTTGTGGACTCTTCCTTTTTTTTTTTTAAGTCAGATTTATTAATGTATACTTTACATATAGTAAATTTTTTCCTTTTGGAGTTCCCACTGTAGTGCTGGGCGTTAACAATCTGACTTGTCTCTGTAGCATTGCTGATTCAGTCCCCAGCCTAGTGCAGTTGGGTAAGGGTCTGGCATTACCACAGCTGCGGCTCAGATTTGATTCCTGGCCCGGGAACTTTCGTGTGCCACTAGTGCAGCTGAAAAAGCGGAAAAAAATTCTCTAGTGTATGACCCTGTAAGTTTTGATAAACACATACTGTCATGTAACCACAACCACAGTCAAGATACAGAGCAGTTGTATCTCTGCTAAAAATTTCCTTAAATCCCTTTGTAGTCAGCCTCTCCCATTCTTGGGCCCATTCTAGGCCCATCTGTTTTCTGTCCCTATAGTTTTACCTTTTCTAGAAAGTCATATAAATGGAATTATATAGTATGTAGCTTTGAGTCTGGCTTGTTTCACTTATAATAGTGCATTTGGGATTCATCTACGTATGTCAGTAGCTTATTCCTTTTTATTCCTGAGTAGTATTCTACTGTGTGGATACCACCATTTGTTTATCTGTTCATCAGTTGAAGGACACTTATGTTTCCAGTTTTTAGGAACTGTGTATTAAGCAGCTGTAAACATTTGTGCATAGGATTTTGTGTGAACATGTTTTTATTTCTCTTGAGTAAATATACAGGAGGGGGATTCCTGGGTTCTATGGTCTGTGTATAACTTCATAAGAAATGCCCAGATTATTTTCCATAGTAGTCTACCATTTTGTATTCTTGGCAGCCATGGATGAGAGTTCTAGTTGCTCCACAGCCTCATCAACACTAGTTCTCTCTCTCTTTTTTTTTTCTGTTTGGTTTTTAAATGTGTGTTCTGTAGGCTTCCTGCTTCCCCCATACACTGTCTTTTTTCTCTTATCCTACACTCTCTACCTCATTGTTCTTAGTTACTTATATTTTAATTTTTATTTATGTACAGATTTTTTTGAGCTTCTGCTTTGTGCATTATTTGTGCACTGTTCAGGCACTAAGGTATAGCAAGGAATAAACCAGAAAAATCTCTGTCCTCATAGGGACTTGTGTTCTGAAAACGTCCCCATCTTCTCCACATCTCTTTTTTCATATATGCAATTGTTTACTGGACATATTCATTTGAGATGTCTCGTAGATACCACAAAGCCAATAAGTATATCTAAAACTGAATTCATCATTTCTTTTAACCTTCTCCTGTTTTGTACTTATTTTATTTTATTTTTTTGCTTTTTAGGACCACACCCACAGCATATGGAGGATACCAGGCTAGTGGCTGAATTGGAGCTCCAGCTGCCGGCCTACACCACAGCCACAGCAACACCAGATCCGAGCCGCGTCTGCAACCTACACCACAACTCACAGCAATGCCGAATCTTTAACCTACTGAGCAAGGCCAGGGATTGAACCCGCAATCTCGTGGTTCCTAGTTGGATTCGTTTCCTCTGTGCCACAATGGGAACTCCTTGTATTTCTTTTAATGAATGATGTCATATTCACACAGTAGCTCCCACTGAAATCCTGGGCAATATTATTTAGGCATTTTCCTCACTTGTCACATTCAGTTACTTATTAAACCCTATTGACTTTACCTCCAGCATATCTCATGAATGTATCTACTTCTTTCCACTCCCTCTACTACTTCCCTGGTTCAAGCCATCAAGTCAATGCAATAGCCTCCTTAACATTCTCTGACACCAATCTTCAGTCTATCTAATGTACCAGACAACGGCTACCCTGTACCACCTTTCTCTTTCCAAAATGGCAAATGTGATTCTGCCTCTCCCTTGCCTAAAAGATAATTCCAAACTCCTAGCATTACTAAGTTTCCAAACATTACTTAAGAATCACTTTGATCAAGTTCTTCATAACCCTGCAGCTTCTCATTCAGATATGCTAGAACTGTTTTCAGGTCACTGAGCAGACCTTTGCATGTGTAATTTCCTTTTCTTGGAACACTCTGCCTTCCTTTCCTTGATTCTATGCCTTGTGAAACCTAGATATCCCCAATAATTACTCTACTGGCTAGTGAGATGTTTTAGTGCTTTGGGGGCATGGGGAAGGAAACTTGTTTAATTAAACTGGTGTTATTTATCTTATAACGGTACCAGGCTAAAATGAGAACAGGGAACTGGTTAGTCAGAGAGCATAACTGTTATTTTCACGGTTTAGGGGTGGACCTAACAGATGGCCTGAGGACTTGAAAGATGGACCTCATGGATGGGATCATTCATTTGATTTACTCATTCAAGAGATATTTGTTGAACATCTACTATGTACAGGAAACTTCTGTGCAGTGCTAATGAGCATTCAAGAATGAGGCTGTAGGAGTTACTTTCGTGGCTCAGTGGAAATGAATCTGACTCATTATCTATGAGTACGCAGGTTCGATCCCTGGCCTAGCTCAGTGGATTAAGGATCCAGTGTTGTTGTGAGCTATGGTGTAGGTCTCAGATGCAGCTTGGATCTGGTGTTGCTGTGGCTATGGTGTAGGCCAACAGCCACAGCTCTGATTCGATCCCTGTCCTGGGAGCCTCCACATGCCTCGGGTGAAGCTCTAAAAAGACAAAAAATAAGTAAATAAGAATGAGGCTGTATTCTGAACAGAGAAACTTCTTTGGGCCCAGAGTTTCAGTGAGAAGCAGTATTGTTGCATGTCTGAGGTAGTGTAGGTTGATAGCCATATTCTAAGGTTCTATATGATTATTTTTAAATTGTCTTTTTTTTTGCTTTTTGCTTTTTAGGGCCGCACTCGTAGTATATGGAGGTTCCCAGGCTAGGGGTGGAATCAGAGCTGCAGCTGCTGGCCTGTACCACAGCCGTAGCTGGATCTGAGCCACTTCTGTGATCTACACCACAGCTCACGGCAAGGCTTAACCCCCTGAGTGAGGCCAGGTTTTGAACCTGCAACTTCATGGTTACTAGTCAGATTCGTTTCCACTGCACCACAGTGGGAACTCCTCAGTTGTCTTTTAAAAAGAAACAAAGTAATTACCCTCTTGCAGTTGCTATGATAACTACACTAGGCCTGGGAGAGTTATCCCCCCCAACTATGGTTAGAAAGTTAAATACAGTATTAAAAATCTTAAAAATTGCATACTAAACCAGCATGAGAATAAGAGACATAGGTGGTAGGAAAAAGGTAAGTACATAAGAAGAAACCTGACTCTCAGTGTATAAACCGCCTGTGATTGATTGGTAATCCCATTTCCCCAGGATTAGGAGTTAACTCAGGTAGTGAAACCAGCCAGTGTCAGCCCATTCAATGCTTATAGACTTTTGAGTATTATGGCAAATGTTTTAGGCAGCTGTACCCTCGAAACTCTTTCTAACCCAGATATTGATGATCCCTCAGCAGACATTAGGGCTGTTGGAATGTGCTGATCTTCCTACTATCTGTTACGAATTTATAAAGCGAGCAAAAACCTGGCAACATGACAAAACAGCAAGAAATGACAGTTGCTTACTGTGTTCCAGGGACCTGTGCATTTTCTCTTAAAATTTTTACAGAAACCAATGAGACTTGTTACTACTATTCTCATATTATAGTTGAGGAAACATCTGTAATAATTTTTTCCAAGATCTTATAGCTTGTATGTGGCAGAGCAGGAATAATTGGGCTTTTATTTTCAATATCCATATTCTTAACTATGAAGCCAAATTATTCCTTTTTTCTTGGGATAAAGGCCTATTTTTATTGATTTCTTTGTCACATTAGTTGCCTCAAATTCAGTTTGAGTGTGAGATAGAATTTAAATGTAATTAATGCTGGAGTTCCCGTTGTGGCTCGGTGGAAACAAATCTGACTAACATCGATAAGGATGAAGGTTCAATCCCTGGCCTTGCTTAGTGGGTTAAGGATCTGGTGTTGCTATGAGCTGTAGTTGTGGTGAGCTGTGATGTAGGTTGCAGACGAGGCTTGGATCTGGCGTTGCTTTGGGTGTGGTACAGGCCAGCAGCTACAGCTCCAATTCAACCCCTAGCCTGGGAACCTTCATATGTCGTGGGTGCAGCCCTAAAAAGACCAAGTAAGTAAATAAAATAAAGTTAATTAATACTGATTTTTTTAATTTTGAAAAATCAGTAGAAAATATTGTCACTTTTCTCCTGTCAAAGCTTCTGTGTTTTAATGGAGTTCATTAAAAATTTATAGGCAATTCAGAAAAAAAGTGGCTATTTCTGAGTGCTCAGCAGGCTACAGTGTTTATTATATACTGGAAAACTAGAAATTAATACCAGTCTTTGGCCCTTTAACTTTCAATAGAGAGCAACAAAATTGGACATCATTGCTTTCAGATAAGGGAATCAATCTCTTTCCCGGCATAGTAGGTCTGAGCTTCTCATGGATTTACTGTAGTAGCCTCAGGTTTGGTGAACACAGAGATAAGGAAGAGTTTCTTAGAAGTAGGTCAATTTTTTTCTCATTTTGAATATGGAAGGGTATATTAGCTCCTCAGTGATGATTTTCTGAGAGATCTAGGTCAGAAGGAGGTTTAAAAGAGTTTAGAAGCAGTAGTTTTTGGTATTCTCTATACCAAATTGCAGAGAGCACGAGTACTTTGAAGATTTGTCTTGTGCTTGGTAGAAGGCAGATACTCTCTACATGTTATGAAAAATAGAAAGAGTACAAGTGGGGTAGGTTCAACTAAGGTAGGTATATAATAATTGGTGGGATGGGAAATGATCTTTGAATTTGTCCTAAAATTGTCTCTGTCACTCTTCTTCTTTGCTACCACTTGCTGTTTTCTTAGGTCACTGGACCTATTTGGGCTGGGGAGAGCAACAGAGTACGTAAGAATTTGAAAACCTTATAATTTTTCTGATCTTACCCTTAACATACTCCCTCTGACTATGAGGCTGGATATTCATGCATATAAGTATATATAATTCCATATGCCCCTTCTCACTTACTTGAATCTTAGGAGCCAGTTACCTGAAGTGTAAGGTTATAGTTAAAGCTCCTTTCTTGAAGACTATGTGTGTGGGTGGAGTCGGGGGTGGATTTCAAATTAAAGGCGGGGGGGGGGGGGGGAGAGGGAGGAATTTCAAATCAAAGTCCCAGTTATAATCCTGACAGGATCTCCTGATTTTCAGCTCCAGAGACAAGTAGTACCATCAGCCCCCTATGGGAGGAAACCCTCTCCTTTGGTCTCTTAGCTAAGGAGTGCAGTGCCGAGAAGGAGAAAGTTCATTCTAGGAGAAGCCATTGGTTTTATGAAGTGAACAAGAGGCTGAGAACATGGTCTGACTTTCCTTGAAGCAACCCAGCTAGGCTGGAGGCCAACTTTGTTCTTGAGCTTAAGAGAGTGGGCAGCCAGTTTTTTCCAGGAAGACTCACAGGCCTGGGGTGACATTACCCATGTAATGGGGAGGAGATTGATTGAGTACCGTTGATTAGGTATCTAATCACTAAGAGGGGCCAAATTTTGTCCTGTCGCTAGAATTTCTCATGGTGTATATACTCTCTGTGATTTGAATCCTGAGTATTTGTATCAGGGAAGCCTAAGACATAGGCAGCCTAAAACAGCTCAGATAATTTCAGCTTTTCTTTCATTTTTTTTTAAGATTTTATAAATTTAATTTCAGGTTTTCAAACAGAAAAAATAAGACATAAAAAAAAAGACTTGAATTCTCTTCTTTCTCTGATAAAGTTCTCCTTGTACTCTGGATTTAAAGACAGGGACTTAATCCAGGAGCACCACATACTACATAGCCTTATTGTTCAGTGTTTCATTCAATTTTGTTTGAGTGCTTACTCTGTGCTTAAGGCCCAACCTTGCCCCAGATTAGGTTACTTTCCCCATCCTACTTTTTCATATTTATCTTCTGTCATTCCCTTCCATGTCCTTTAATGAACCTGCTAAATGAGCTCCAGAATATCTTGTAAAACTATATCTAGCCTTTCCTACTATTAGGCCTTTTCTCATGTCATTGCTTTCATCCAGATTCTAGAAGGTATTTCTCCTACCCCCTACTCTTCAAGTATTTACAACCCATCAGTCTTTCAGAGTCGCAATCCTCCACAGTGACACAGTGATTTCCTGGCTACCCTAATAGGAAGTGTTCTAACTTTCAACTCATATAGCGTTTGGTTTGTACTGTTCTCATGATAGTTACTTCCATGTATTTTAATCCATATTTTCTCTTTTCCATTAGACTGACTCTATACTTTTGAGTCTTTTGTGTTGTTTAGCCTTACACTGTTAGGCACTCAATAAATATTTGAAGGAGTAAATTTTTCCAGCCTTTTAATTTCAAGGGGTTTTTCAACTTTTGCCCTCAAACTAGCTCACAAGCCCTCCGTAAAGTTCAGTAACCAAACCTGTATTCAGTCTGTCTTTCTCAGTAAAGCCAGGAGTTTTTTGTTCTAGATGAAATGGTGCTATAGGGTAGAGTGTAGAGCCAGTAGGAGATTGTCACTGCCACACTGAAAGCATAGTTTTTTCATTCAAGTCTTTTCCTTAATTCTCTTTTTAGCTTTTTTTGTTTGTTTTATCATTTCTGTATTTTTAGGGCTGCACACACGGCGTACGGAAGTTCCCAGGCTAGAGGTCGAATCGGAGCTGCAGCTGCCGGCCTGTGCCACAGCCATAGCAATGAGGGATCTGAGCCACGTCTGTGACCTGCACCACAGCTCACGGCAACATCAGGTCTCTGACCTTATGAGTGAGTGATGTGTCATCTTAGCTTTCTACTCCAGCAAAGCTCAACTCTGCCATTAACGTTTTCCGTGAAGTGCCAAAGAGAAGCAAGTCCCAATTTACTCAGCCTAACAAGTCCCAGCTGTTCTCAGTCCAGGGGCCCATCTTCCTCCTTCCTCAGTGCCACGACGCTTAACTTTGTAAGGAAACTGGGGATGGTGTGGGGAGAGAAAAGCTGGCTTTATGCCTTTAACCTAACCCTTTTCTTTTCCTTCCTGTCCTTTGTCTCACCTCACTTCCTTGTATTCCCTTTCTCCTGTCCCCTCCTACTTTTCATACTCCCTTTTATTCTATTTTTGGCTTCCTGTTTCCAGACACTTGGTTTCTTAATATTTACCCTTTATTCCTTCAGTATAGAGACCTATCAGCCTTTGGGAATGTTTTGGAGTATTCCTCCCTTTAGTTTAGCAAAATAAAGCAGATTACTATCATTAAGGAGCAATAGGACAGTTGCAGTAAGAAACTAAGGATCCAAACACATAGTTTCTGACTCTGGATCCTGGGCTCCTAATTATGACTGAGTTACCTTCTTCTGGCTTCGTGTTCCATAGAATTGTCTATCACTGGTGCTGCTTTGGAGATTCAGTTCTGGTTCTCAGGGTTATATGCTAATACATATTCTCCCACCTGAGTTTAAGTAGACTTTTGGCTTTGTCTCCTTTGTTGCCTCGGCCTCCTTATCTGTATGCATGAATAATCCAGTACCGACTTCTTCACACTTACTCCTGTGAGTTCAGAAATTAAGTCTGAATGGCATACTGATTTTTGACTCTTGATCTTTTCTAGTTTTCAGAATAACAAATGCATGAAGGTCTAAAACCAGTACCTCCAAAGTCTTTTTTTTTCTAATGTGTGATCAGAGTATTTTGTAAACAGAGTGGTTTGTATTCCCTCTTGTTTGACTCCTACTGTTCCTGACCATCTGAAAATTAGCCTCTTTGTCTTGATCTTTCCCCCCGGGGTTCCACTCATTCTCCTCTTTTTATGTTCACATGTTGCCTTAAACTCAAATGGTAAAAGCTCATGAAATCTTCTTACCCGTACTTCCAGCTGTACCCCTAAGTGTTGTCTGGAACCCACCTGTTTGTGTTCTGTGTCTCTTTTAGTGGGATTATCTTCTGAATTGTCTAACGTAGAAGCCAGGTGGTCATTTCCTTATTACCTTACATTTGTCCCCAAGTTTTATTGTCTCCGTCTGGATTTTTTTTCTAGTTCATTAACTCTTTTCTGTTTCCACTGCATGGATGCAGGTTTTTATCTCCTACGTGAGCAATTATAAAAGCCGAATTTTATAGTCATTAGGAGATTTCTGCTGCCCATACTACTAAAAGGAATTTTTTTTTTTTAATTACTAGTATGAGGAGTCCATCATCTGTTAAAAGTATCTCCGTTTTGGAATAGTGAGTGTTCCTTTTCCTTATTGTGAGCCAAATGGAAACTTGGCAAGAAAGAACATATGGGACCTTATTAGTTATATACATATGAGTATAGTGTCAGAAATGGCTTTTATATAAAATAAATTACAAAGTTCTATTAGGTTGAACTCCCTTTCCAAGCACAGTGTTACATATTTTCATTTTTGCTTGGAGCAGGATTTGTAACTATGGTCATTTTAGCTAACATTAAGAAAACAATTGTAGCCAGCCACGTGCTAGCCTAAAAAGAAGAAATGATTCTATGGAACTGTAGTCACTGCTGTTAAATAACTCAGGATGGATTGTCAGTGAAACATCATTGGCAGTGCATGTGTTTTCCTCTTCTTCAGCCCAGGCTTGGGATGGGAATTCTGAGCCTAGGGTATAGATGATTGACAGAAATTATTAGAAAAACCCAGTGTTGTGTCAAGACAGTAAGTGTGTTGCTGTTCTTGGCTGTATCTGAAGGTTTTTTTTTTTTTTTTGTCTTTTTAGGGCTGTACCCCCAGAAGTTCCCAGGCTAGGGTCGAATTGGAACTAAAGCCAGATCCGAGCCACTTCTATGACCTACACCACAGCTCACGGCAATCCCAGATTCTTAACCCACTGAGTGAGGCCAGGGATCTAACCTGCGTCCTCATAGTTACTAGTCAGATTTGTTTCTGCTGCGCTATGAGGGGAACTCCCTGTAACATCAGAGCTTTTGACTTGACTTCTAAGCCTTGGCTTTGACCTTCCTGATTTCCTGGACCAGCTTTTGATGGTAGAACTGCTTATTTTGTTCAACCGTGTATTTTTTTTCTTTTTTTTTGGCTGCACTTGCGCCATATGGAAGTTCCTGGGCCAGGGGTCGAATCACAACTGCAGCTGTGGCCTGTACCACAGCCACAGCAACACCTGATCCTTAACCCACTGAGTGAGTCTAGGGGTTGAACCCTCATCCTCACAGAGACAGCACTGGGTCCTTAACCCCCTGAGTCACAGGGGGAACTCCCTCAACAATGTATTTAAAGTCTAAAAGCACCATGCTAACTTTAAACAAAAATTTCCCTTTTTTTAAGAGGTGGAAAAACTTTTTCTTTCCTTTTTGGCCCCTTTTGATAATAGCAGAGTACCAGAATCTATTTAAGACATTTAAAAACTTATTTTCATTAGGGTTATGATAGCTTAGAGAAGCAGAATTCCAGAGAATTCTGCATTGGGAAAATGCAACTTGGAACTCCTCTCAGAATCAGCACTAAAATTAAAGCAAATGTCTTATATCATTCGATAAGGAGAGAGACTTGTGGATATTAAGTTTTTTGCATGACTTGGAGGTCACTGGGCTCATGTGCGGGTCAGCTTGCTCTTGTTCTCAGGAGCTCAGCTTGTGGTTACCTAGGTTAGAAGCAGAAAGAGACTGTGAAGAACTAAATGAAGCTGGGGTGCTTTGACTGATTGTGCTTATTCCACAGCTTTTGAAGATCCTGATAGTGCCGTTGATGACCGAGATAGTGACTATCGCAGTGAGACCAGCAATAGCATCCCCCCTCCTTACCATACGACGTTCCAGCCCAATGCTTCTGTGCACCAGTTCCCCGTGCCAGTGCGATTGCCACAGCAGCTGCTATTTCAGGGCAGTTCCCGGGACTCTTGTAATGACTCTGTACAAAGTTATGACCTCGATTATCCAGAGCGGCGAGCCATCAGGTAGGTATTGGGAATAAAGCACTTTCTTTTCTTAGTATTCAGGTCCCAGGATGCAACTGACATTAAGGATATCTGGATGCTTTAACCTAAGGTGATAGGGGAAATATAGCAGTATGATGGAGCAACCTACAGCCATTTTGTGTAGATTCTTAGTTTTTTTTAGATCCTTAATGCACTGAGTGGGGGCCAGGGATCGAGCCCCCATCCTCATGGATACTAATTGGGTTTGTTACTGCTGAGCCACAATGGGAACTCCCTGTGATATACTCTAAGTTGCAGATGTTTTTTCTAAAATTTTCTTTAATCGATCGCATATGAATTTGATTTTATTATGTCAGTATATGAAATTAAGTTAAAGAGTTAGTATTTTATTATTTCTAGCAAAGAAAAAGTTAACAAGATTTTTTTGTCTTTTTTGCCTTTATCTAGAGCCGCACCCGCGGCATATGGAGGTTCCCAGGCTAGGGGTCTAACAGGAGCTATAGCTGCCGGCCTTCGCCACAGCCACAAAGCAACATGGGATCCAAGCTGCATCTGCAACCTGCACCACAGCTCACGGCAACGCCGGATCCTTAACCCACTGAGCAAGGCCAGGGATTGAACCTGCAACCTCACAGTTCTTAGTCAGATTCTTTAACCACTGAGCCACGAAGGGAACTCCTAGGAAGAATTTTAAATCTTTGAGGGAATAGACCGTTTGTAGTACCTTCCAATAAATTAAAAGTATGAAAATAAATAGTTTCACTTATTACAACCATGTCTATCTACTAAGTTGGAACTGTAAAGGCTTGTTCTAGAGACAATATAAGAAAGGGAATGTGTATATATGTATGACTGGGTCACTTTGTTATACATCAGAAATTGGTATGACATTGTAAATCAACTATAATTTAATTAAAAAAAAACTCTTCCAGGGTGTTTTTAGTTTGAATTTTTGAGGATATATGAGAGTAATGAAACTGTGTTAAAAATATGTATATGTATATTTTAAAATGTATGTATGTAAATTGGATGCTCTCGCTCAACCAAATAATGAGAATAATCAGAATAATGGGAAATATATGTTAATTGTGTAAAAATATATAATTTGAGGTTCGACAGTAGTGTTGGACTATTAGCTAAGCCAGAATATCTCTAGCATTGAGAAGGATCAAAAGAATATTAGACTCATTTTGAAGATTTTTAGTGGCTAAGTGGCCACTTTGATATAGTTTCTGTTTCCTTAAGAAAATACTATTAGATGTTAGGTCTATAGAAAACCACACTGAGCTGACAAGCTCCTAGTTTGCACACCCTCTCTACACCTCTACCTCAGAACAAGGGAAATAGTCTCTAACCTAGCCGAAAGAATGATTGGCTGTCTTCTGTATTCATTGACTTAAGTTAGACCTGTAGCTTCTGATTCTGTAATCAGTAATGGGAAAGATTTTCATTTCCCTGTGATCCTAAATACGTATAGCCTTTAGATTTCACAAACAATAAATTATGATGCTTTAAATAATTTTTTCTTCTTTATACTATAAGAGGTTTGACTTATAGTAGTCAAAGATTATTTTTATTATATTTTTAACGTATTTAAAAAGAAATGTAGATATTCTTGGCTACACTGCCTAAAATACAACTTTCAGCAAGTCAACAGCTTGGCAGCTTTTCAGACTCCAGTTCATCAACAAATTTAGATTTCTTGAAATCCCTTAATATATTTTCATGGAGTATGTAACAGTTCTAAACTTTTTTTTTCTTTTTTGTCTTTTTGTCCCTTAATGGCCACATCCGCGGCATATGGAGGTTCCCAGGCTAGGGGATGAATCAGAGCTGTAGCCACCGGCCTATACCACAGCCACAGCAATGCAGGATCCGAGCCGCGTCTGTGACCAAAACCACAGCTCACAGCAACCCTGGATCCTTAACCCACTGAGCGAGGCCAGGGATCAAACCCTCAACCTCATGACTCCCAGTCGGATTCATTTCCACTGCGCCACAGTGGAAACTCCATAAACTTTGACATTGCAAATACATTCTAAGTATTGGTGGAACATGTTTATTTTGTCTGTTTCTTTTTTTGAAAACAAAAGGATCCTAAATAGCTCATGGTAGCAAGTAGAGTATTTTAAAGTTGTTATAGCTATTCTTTTTCTGATGTGGAAAAAACTTCTTGACTACATTGCTATAATATTGATTTAAGAATATGTGGATTTTCTTATCATATCTTCTCAATCTGAATGGTTTTTATCAAATTGCCAATTTTTTCTAGTTTTAGTTTTCTCATTGAATATGCATTAAATCTTATAATTTGTCTCTTTTCCCTGTTTATCCTTTTTTCTTTGCCTTACTTCTCCAATTTTATCTCTTTACATCAGACAAGGCTTGCAGGCCCAAAATGACAAAATTAGGATTATTACATCTTTCTCTGATGTTGACTATGAAGAGCAAGAAGGTATATATGAGGAGATAGAGGGAAAAATGTCACAAGAGCTTCTAGAAAACAGTAACATAAAGGAAGCAGAGGTAAAAGAAGCAAGAACTCATTCAAAAGCCAATAAATATTATAGCCAACAAGTACAACCAAAGTACAAGCATTGGGAAAAGATACCATCTCAAAGCCAAGAAACAGACTTCTCTACTGCCTTTAAGTATGACCTTAAGTCTGAAACATCTACTTTCTCTAGATATCCTCAGAAATACGATACAGTAGGTAGGAGAAGGAAAAAGACACCCTTTTACAGTCATTTTGAAGACAGTGAGAGAAGACCATATAGTGATAGATCAGGATCTAAGACTAACTTCAAAAGTACATATCCTAACACTGAAAACTGTAACCTTTGCCATGTTAAAAAGAAGGAACAAAATTATCCAGTTTTGCATCCCTACAAAAATGGATTTGTGGTTAAGAGTGGCAGGTGGACCACTAGCTTGGAAAATGATGATTATCTTCCTGGTTGTTTTAAGAACTGTGAAAAGTCATCTGGCTTAAACCAGCATGTCACTAATTTCAGTCCATTAGATGTTCTTGAAGATTCTACCAGTAGCACTTCTGATGAGCTTCTGGATTCGCCTGTTTCTGATAAACAGGAAGATTTACTGTCACCAACATGCCATCTATCCAGTGTTCATCCTATTGGAGGGTTTCCAGAAGAATATTATGTAGCAAATCCTGCATTTCCATCGCAAAGGACAAATTGTGATACAAACACATTTGGAGATCTGTCTGTGTGCCCCATGGAAGAAATGACCCCTTCCTCTGTTGAAGAACCCAAGGAGGACTATATTGATACAATGGATGAGCTTCAGTGTTTGGTAGAATCAGTGTCAGAATATTTAGCAGAGAAGGAAGAGGAGATTAATAGATTTGGTTCCCTTTCGAAAACTAAAAAAATACTTAAACACAATAGTACTGTTAATAATGCAGAAGAGAAAATGCCTGGGGATCAATTGCCATCTTTAAACATTGCTAAGAATGACAAGAACAAGGTCATCTCTTTCCCTGAGCTGAATGGAGTGAAATGTGCTGTTGGCTCTTTATTCAGTTCACTCACTGAAAAGGTGGGTTCAGGCACAAAGCATCTAACAACCTCCGTGGAAAAGCTGGTTTATTTAGCTCCAGAGAAAACGGAAACTCTTAATCAAACAGAAATGATTAATTCAGCATCTAGGCCCAGAGTCAAGTCAGTACCAGAGAAGGATCTTTCCACACAATGTCCATCTCCATTATCTGCTCAAACAGTTGATAATAAGAACTTTGGCAGACATGACAAAACCTCTGAAAATGAGCACATGGACAGTAAAAGGGGAAGTTTAGGCTTTCAGGATCCAACAGAAATTGTTGGAAAGGACTCGGCTCCACAGAGTCAGAGTTCAGTTATTAAGTCTGTTTTCAGCATGCTAAATCCATTGAAGATCTTTTCGGAAAAGGATGAAGTCAAAAAAGATGATGACCAGGACAAGCCAACAAGAAAGGAAAGCTTAGTTGTATGTGCTTATGAGTTAAACCAAAGGGAAGATACCTTTGGCAATGACAGTAGCATTGCCACTTTAGATAAGTGTGATGGAGAAACTACAGGCTGCTCCCAAATGCCCCTAAGCGAGGATTTGTTGTCTTCCCAAGCAGCCATTAAACCTTCAAACTTAGCTAGTTCCACACGTAAGAAAGATGATGTTGAGAGTCTGTTGGAAAGAGAACCCCATACAGATATGTCTCTGTTACCAGATCAACCAAATATATGTGCCAGAGATGCTTCAGGACATCCTTGTGTAGCTGGCAGTAGAACTCCAAATAAAGAGACATATTCAGAGCCATTAGAGGGGGACAGAATTACTGGTGATGACTTCCTTGAGCCACTTAGAAAATCCTTTAGCCAGTTTTTGCTTACTTCCCCTGAGACCTATTCAAAAGAAACTTTGTCAGATTCTATGAAAATTCACCAATCGGAGGAAGATGGATGGGAAAAGGGCCTTAAGAAAGATGGGCATTCCTTTTCCTTTAGTGGAAAACTACATGTTCCATTTTTCAAAGTTCTTAGTCATTCTGAAAAGCAGCAGGATTTAAGAGCGAAAGGAAACATTTTCCCTTTATTTAAATTTTCTTTCACTGACGGTCATAAAACTGTCCATGACCAGAGTTTTCATGGCTCAGCAGTAACCACTGATGAAGAGATCGCAAGAAACAGCCATGACAATCCCAAACTTTGTTCAATAAAATCTAGTTCAGTTCCAAATATTCATAATAATGTAGAGAAAGATGATGAAATAAGGACACTTAATAAGAGTGACCAAGTAAATATTCCTGAAGATCCTGCAATTAATAAGGTAAAGTGTGATTCATCTCCAAATATTAATAACGATCTTGGGAAATTTTGGAGTATAGAGGAATTAAAATCAAGTGGCCACTCAGCGGCAGAGAACTGTGAAAAAGATACCTTAACCATTCCTGGAGTCGTGCCCAGAGAACTTACACCTTCAGATTCTTTAGGAGAAAGGAAGACTATTTCACAAATGACATCTTTAACAGTACCAGAATCTTCATTAGCATTTACTTCTACCATTGCACAACCCACCTTGGTTAATGAAATGAGTGACAACAAACTTGTAAATAAAGCTTCTAAGAAAAGTACCCAAGGAGGCCTCCTTTCTGGCCTGTTTAACAGGTTTTCTTCCCTCGAAAACTTGACTAGTCAACAAGAATTAAATTTTAAAAAAGATGACTCTCGTCATAGGAATAGTGCCCCAAGCTTATTATCTGGAATATTTAACTTCATATCCAATAGCAGTATGACTGATTGTAAACCAGATGAAGCAAAGTCTGTACCTTTAGATGACCTAAAAACTTTGAATGGAGATAAGCATTTATCCTTGGATGAGATCCCTGTTACTTCATGTGTGACTTCTGAGAGCCAGAGGAGCCATGAAAAACAGGAAACTTCTGGCCTCATAGAAAGCTGCTTATCTTTACCTAAAGAAAACATACCATTATCTGATGCTTGGGTTGATAATCATCATTGCCCTCCTACCTGGAAAACCCAACAAAGTAAAAAGAATTGTCCCTCTTCTGAGAACAGTGTACTTCACTGTACTCCAGTCACTCAGCAGAAACTCTTAGAGAAATCTTTGGCTAAGAGGCAGACACCACACCCTATTCTTGAGGCAAAACTAGATGAAAATCCTAACAAGTTAAATTCACCTATAATAAATACTAACATTCTTAGTAAATCAAACTACTGTCAGACTTTTGAAGAGACGAACAATCCTTTCTCTTATGAATGGGATTCTGATACAAAAGATTTCTCTAAAAATTCCAGAAAACTTCAGCCAGTTTATTATATAGTAAATCAGAATACATTTCCACCAGCTGATGTTTTCTTGTGGTCTGACTCAGAAAACCCAGCAATAAATTTTTGCCAAAAAGATCAAAATGCAAATATCTTGGAATGGAGAACAAATCCAAACAGTGTCATTTGGTGTGACTTACCATATGAATCATTCAACCAGTTAGCATTTAATGACGATTACTTATTAAGAGGTGATATGTGGGCAGCTAACTCATTATATGGAAATTATTGTTATCTTCCGATTAACGAGACTAAGAATTCACTAGAAGAATTGCCCATTGACTTAAGTTGTTCTTCAGGTTATGAGATGACATGCCCCATAGTTGATCTAGACTCATTAAGAATGGATGAAAACTTTGTTTTTTCAAGTGTTGGTTATGAATACCAGGAATGGTTGTCACGTCTTGAGAATGGAATATGGTGGCCATCAGAGGATGGAGATTTTGGATATTTTATGTTCCACGATGGTCAATATATCTATTCTTTCCTTACTGATTCTGCTGGGCAGTATGCATATTTATTTATACCTGATTGTCCTTATGAAGAGTATTTGAATTGTGATTTACAGACAAATGATCTCTCAAGTATTATGTTGGGTGATAGCATTATTTCTGCTTATAGTTTTAAAATAACAGACCAGGAAGATGAATTACTGTGGTATGTTAAAGAGGAACCAATTGATGACCCTCTTGATTTATCTGTAGTTTTGCCAAGAAGTGAGGGACCAATGTGTCTAAATCTAGAAACCTTTTCACAAGTTCTTGAAGAGTCAAGTTATGGCCAAGGAGATGAACCATTAGATTTTTCAGGCTATAATCCTCAAAAGTCTAAAAGAGATTTTGTATCTTTCAAAGAAAGTTTATGTGGTTCTGAAGACTCTGAATGTGCATTGGATCTCAGAAATCAGTCCCAAACTGCTGGTAATCATGTCTTAAATAAAAATCAAATTATAAAGGGGGATAAGACTCAGCCTCTGGCTAAGGATTCATCAGTTCACCCTTCCAGTTTCCATTGGTTCCAGTCTTCCTCTGAAGAAGCTACTTCTTTGGTTCATCTTGAAAGTAAGACTAACATCCCACAGCAAACAGAAGAAATGTCATCATTGAACAAAATGACTTCTTTATTTTCTGCTTTGGGTGCTTCAATTGGAAGTACTTTCAGTTTTGATAAGAATGAATCCCTAGAGTCTTCTGCCACACAGAAAATGGACCAGCAGTCAAACTTTGCAGAGCTCAGAAATGATGGTCTTCAGTCATTAATCTTGAATAAGCAACTGGAGAGTAACTCGCAAAATGAGGAAGAAATTGTTTTCAAGAAGGATTCAGAAAGACAAATAGTATCCAATGTTCAACGACTAGAATTTTCTAAAAATATAAAACAAGAATTTCCTTTAAATAAAAGTGTTCATATGAAAAAACAGGTAAACCAAACAACTCTTCAGGCTAAGTCAGATATAGAAGACAAAAAGGTAATTACAGCTGACTCTGTTTCAGTTTCTCTTGTGTCACAGTTGAATAGGGAGGAACGCAAGAATTGTGAGCCTCCCCAGGACCAGACTTCCAAAGAGTCTGAGAGAACATTATTTCAAAGTGCATTGAAACTTTTTGGTTGGGGAGAAGACTCTTCAGTAAGTATAGCAGCAAATGAGAAACAGGCATCTGGATTTTTGAACCTCTTTAAAACCCAAGGGAATAAAGAAGCATCACCAAATTTAGAAAAGAATGGTGATAAAAGTGCAAAGATTTCATCTCAGGAAAAAAATGAATCTTCTGGTGTTTCAAATTTTTTTGGTACCCTTGGCGATTTCTTTAAAACCAATGTATCTCCTGTACAGGCAACTGAAAATAGGTCTCTTTCTTCAATGACTAATAAGAATGAGGCCAGTTCAAGTCCTAATCCCACACAACTAACTAGCCAGGATGTTGGGAGCCTTCCTGCTGCACCAATTTCTTCTAAAGGGAAGGTTCGAGTTAGAAATCTGAAGAAGCAGACTACTATTGATGACAGTGGGCTAAAGGAACCATCAACTAAGGAGAGCCAGGGTAATCATTTGACTGAAGAAGAGGCACCCTCCAGAGACCACCTTATCCAGCAGTCACCAAATTCATCTTTCTCAACAGGTTGCCTCAAAGAGTCTTCCAGAGATTCTTTTCTAGAAACTAGTAGTGTGTCTACAGTGACAGAAGTTCTAAGAAGTGATAAAATATCTTTAGGTACTCTCAGCGGAAGAAATTCAGATACACACGATCATTTTTCTGACAAAGACCAGGGTTTTTCAACTGCCACAACATCTCCATCCCAACCAGAATTGCCAACCAGGAAAAGTATATTTTCTTTCCTTACTGGATCTGAGAAATCTGAGAACAGAGCCTCTGTTAGCCTACCAAGAACCAAATCTCAAGGAGAAAGGCTATTCACACTTCCCTCCTTTTTTTCCACTGCTAACTCAAGCAGCAAGAAGGATGCCTCTCCTAACAGGTCTTTCAGTTTCTTCAGCTTGTCCTTTTTGGATGAAAAGCAGCAGACTCCTGAGGAAAAACATAGCCTTTCAACTGTTGCTCCAGTGACTTCCCAGCCCTGTAGGAAGCCAAGTGTTATTGTAGATATAGGTAGTACAATGGCTAGAGAAGGTTCCGATGGCAATAGAGATAGCATAGTCCAGGAACTACAAAAAGCTCCTTGTGTTTCCATTAGTAACACCACTGAGGTTACTTCCCTTGCAGATAAACTCAATGTAGAGGAGCACTATCCAGGAAAACTAGGTTCCAGTAATGAACCAGGAACATCTTTAGCAGATTTCCAGTTAAATCAGTCACAAAAAGACATTGTTTCTCATTCATCAGGATTTCAGGCACGGACTGAAACACTGCTTATTAGTCCAGAGACCCCTGAGGTGTCTCCCCATGAAGAAGAGGCTTTCATACAGAAAGCCTTCCCAAGTGACTCACTGGCCAGCTCTTTTTCACATGATAGCCATTTGGTTGAAAAGCTCAACAATTTAGACACTTGTGCTAACTATCACCAAAATGAAAGGTTTACTATTGACCCATTGAACTTACCATTAGAAAAGTCTCCTGATGAGGTCTTAACACAGATCCTGGAGCCAGCTTCTTCCTCTACAGGGCCAGAGTGTACAGGGCACTTTCAGAGTCAACATGCAGATAAAGAGGAAGAGAAATCAATGTTGGACTCTTCAGTAGAAATGTTTTCAGGGTTTGTGACCAAGGTGAAATCTTTCTCTGGGTCCTTAATTGAACCTCCTAAAACTTTCTCTGGACTTTTCTCTTCTCCTAAACCTCCAAAGAAAAACTCCTTTCTCTCTCTTTCTTCTGGTGCATCATCTCAGCCTGTTAAAGGTGAGTTATTTGGAATTTTCAAAAGTCCCAAGCCAGAGACATACAAACAAGAATCATCTATCCCAGCTCCCACACTGCTTCAAAATGATAGTTGCAGAGATGCTGTAGGATCAGTACCTCCAGCAAACGTGTGGAAAGAAGCTGCCGTTGGAGCACTCAATTCAGAATCTGTTGTCAGTGACTGCAGAATGACTGTGGCTAGTGCACAGTTAGACTCAGAGAACATGATAGATGATTCTAAACTAATAGCTGAGATGGAAAATAATATTCCTGATGATATTCCAGAATCCCAAGGTACTGAAAAAATTGAGGCTGCATCTTCTGTCTCGGGGGATGATACCGGGCAAGGCGTATTGTCTCTGAGTGATGAAGGAGACATGGGGGTGTTGCAGGGCACAGACACAGAGGCATCATTGGAAGCAGAGCATATTTCATTGCCAATACAGGTGCATCCAGATCCTACCTGGATTACCCAGGAGCTTCCTCCTCCAGTTCAGCCACCTCTTCCTCTTGAGCCAGAGCCAGATATGCTATCTGCCTCTACAAACCAAGACATCTTAGAGCTACAGGCAACCAATTTACTAGAAGCCAGTCCTATGCTATTGAGTGAGGCAGGGGTTGGTCAGAATGCTTCACTGGAAACCCAAGGGTACCTTTCTCACCCTCTGCTGGAGGAACCTGTGCTTTGTACCAAAGAAAGCAGTGGGATACTTGATGCCCAGAAAGATCCACCTGTAGTCCTCCAGGATACAGAGCAGTCAAATGTTCGTTTTGAAATCCCAAATGTGACCAGTTGGACAAAGCTCCATTTCCCATCCTCTGCTACTGACTGTGGGAAACCACTGAGTTCTTTCTTTTCTTCATCTTCCTCCTCTGGCAACAGAGCAGCAGAGACTGGTTTAATGTCCAGTTTTAAGAAGTTGTCAACTCTGTTTGAAGGAGGGAATGAGGGGAAAGGGAATGTAGCAGTAAGCGAGTCAAAATTAAGGTTTGGAAAGAAGCTGGATCTTTCATTCCCATGGCTAAGAGAGAACAAAGAGGGCCCTGAACAAATGCCTGCAGAATCTTCCTCTCCAGTTTTGGTTATCAGCAGTGATCAGGACATTAAGTCCAGTGACGCTAACAAAACTTTGGAGTCTTCTCAAATCACTGGGGCCTCTGCTGAGCCACCTAAGGGCTCCACTCAGTCCCCTGGGACCTCAGAGCAGCTGCTGGAGGCTAGGCCAAGTATATGTAATCTTGAGCTTTCGGGGCCTGGAGAAGTGGAAAACCAGGAAATCCCAGCATCTGGAGAACACTGTGTTACCAAAGATAATCTGTCTGATCCCACCTGTCCTTCAGAGAGTCATGAGGAAGAACACCGCACTGTCTCTGAGCTACTTCACCAGCCAGAAACACATGAAGAGGAGGGAGAGCCTGCTAGCACTGACTCTGTGTCAGATGTACAGCAGCCAGTCACTCTGCCTGACAGCAAGGGACCAAAAACCAGTAAAAGGCCTGTTCTCAAAGCATCATAAATGATTTTAAGGAAATGACCATTTATGATGCAGTGACTTAGTGGTAGATTAATCATAGCCCGCTTCTTATCCTTCCTGTGTCTACCCACCACCTGTGCTTCATGTTAATTGGGGGTTAAATAATAAGAAATAATATGTGGGTATTGTCATCTTTTCTCTCCGCCAAATGTAATTCATTTATTGGAACAAATTGCTTCTTGCTTAAAAGAAAGGCTAGGCCCTGGGATTTATTTCCTCTGGTTTGCTCTGCTTTTTATACTATATAATGCCTTATATAAAGGAGAAGAGAGGGCAAGAAGAGGCAACAAGTTGTTGAGTGGCATATTTTAATTATGGCCACAAAATAGGCTAGAATGCTTCCTTGGGCCTTCAGCACTTGAAATAGTAATAGCTGGGAGAAACCTGTTTTGCTTTACTTTTCAAAGTCTTCTAAGAAGCTTTCTCCAGTGGCACTGAGTGTATTAAGTAAAATACAAAGTAGAAAGGATGGCTTGGGGTAATGTATGCTATGTATCCTATTCCATACGGATTTACACAGCTTTTTCCAATCTCTGCCTTTTACTACCCATGAGACTGGTGTCTAAGTACTTTCAGTAAAGTCTCACAGGAGCTCAGGGTTATGGTTTGCTGTAGCTCTTCAGTCTGGAGCATTGTACAGGGTCCACCTGCAAAGGTACTATTATTTCCCCCAAGAAGAGGCCCCATACAGGGCAGTTTAAAAATGCCACCTTGAACTCTGGGCCAAACGAGTCTAAAGAGGCTGGTCAAGGACTCTGGAGAGAGATGGTGTGCACATGCGTCTGTGTGTGTGTGTGTGTGTGTGTGTGTTGGGAACTACTGAAAACAATGGCAGTATCTATCCTACTGCCATGGAATGAAGAATCAGAAATCAGCCTAGAAATATCAGATAGTTGAGAGAAACCATAGGAAAAATATCACTGGGAAACAATGATTTATCTTCATTTGGCCAAGAATAAACATAAGCCCTTTAGTTAAAGCTTGAATGTTTGGTAAGGAAATTCTTTGTCCTTTTGTGTGGAGGCTTTCCAGCAAGATACCAAAAGTAAAATGAAGGACCTCTGACTTGGGGTGGGACTGTTCAAATGGGCTGGGATAGATCTTATAGATCATCTCCAAGCTCCTCTGTTTTGAATAGGACTGAATCCCTTAAATTCCATATATGGCTCAAGGGAGTAACTTCTGAATATTGCTCTTTCTGGTCACGATTCACTGCTGCTTTCTCTGCCACAGCTGCTGTCTCTCATAGCAGGGGAACAAATTTCCTTTTTGGGTATGAGAATTCAGGTGGTTGAGAGAGCCCTGAGCTGGTCTCTCTTTAGGCACACAAATACTTTAATAGGGCTCTGACTCAGATCCTAGAATTGGACTGTCTCTACTTTGTTCAAAACTGAGCTGTGTCCTAAGAGCAACTAAGTTATAGATGGGCAGGTTCATCTTTGGGACGCTCCCTTTTCTGCCAGCAGTATCCTTGTAACATTCGTGTCAATGAGAATTCCCCTGAGGAATTTCTTGGTCCTAACCTCCATTTTCCAGTGGCTTTGATTACCTCATTGTGCAGATGGCTGAGAGCTAATTGAAGGAACATGTTTACTCTCCTTTGCTCATTCTGAGGGACAAACACAATTGTAGAGGAAGAAGAAGAGAAACTTACTGTAATAAGTAGTAGAAAAAAGGAGTAGAGTTCATCCATTGTTTTGGCCACACCTATGGCATGCAGAAGTTCATGGGCAAGGGATCGAACCCAAACCATAGCAGTGACAACGCTGAGTCCCTAACTGCTAGACCACCAGGAACTCCCACCCATCCATGTTGGAAATTAGAAAACTTTATTTACAGCCACTGAACAAGTTTCTTTAGAAGTCCAGGTAGAGAATTGTAGGCATAAACAACAGGCAGTTTTGATAATTCATACTCCTACTTAAAAATATCACATTAAGATAAAGTATTCATCAAAATCAAATGCTGGTTTGAGGTTAAGTGCTATTGGAGAGCTCGGCATGTTGTGTTGTTTTTCCTGTTGTGATTCTGCTGAATATAGATTAGCTCTTTTGCTTGTGAAGTTTGGTCCTCTTCCCAGGAACCTCCTGTCTGTCATCCTTGCCACCAATAGGATCATTATTTATTAGACTTATCCATTGCTTTGCTCCGGTCCCTAGTTTTTATTTGTTTACTCATCTGTCTTCCTCTCATTCTCACAGCCCCACCAGCAGTAGTAGGTATGGCTCCTCCTGTAATGTGAGTCAAGGAAGCTCTCAGCTGAGTGAACTAGACCAGTGTCATGAACAAGACGATGACCATCGGGAAAGGGACTCGATTCATTCCTGCCATAGCTCTGGCAGCTTCTCTAAAGATGGCCAAGTGGGATTTGGAGAACAGGAGAAAGCCTTGGAGGTGACAGGTGAAGAGGAGAAGGAGGGAGCATGTGAACCTAAAGAGATGAAAGAAGATGCCACAACCCATCCACCCCCAGAACTGGTGCTACACAAAGACCAAGTCCTAGGCCCCCAGGAAAGGTAGGTGACGGTTGTCTTGAGTGCACATGGTTTCCTCAGTACCTGTCCTGGGGTATTGCTGAATATTGTATAAGTGCTTTTTGCTTGTTTCCCTACAGCTGTATATGGTGGTGATCAGGATACTAAGGCTTATCTCTGTACTGCTTCTTTTGATTTTTGGTATAATTTCCAAAGTATTTTGAGGATCTCTAAAGAACATTTTAGCTGTAGTGTATCAGACCTTCTAGAGTCTGCAGTTCTCGTCTTACTAGTTGACCCCACAAATGGCAACCTCTGAGTCTGGAACTGAACTGGGCCCTGCAGGTTATTTCATTCCGAGGAGTGCTTTGAATGAAATAGGCTTCCCAGGCTATTAATGTTTCAATTTTTTGGTGAACATTGTTTTTTGTTTGTTTTGTTTTGTCCCTACCTGAGAAAACTAGGGGAAAGTTAAGAAAGAATTGGTCTAGAAACCAGATCTAACCACCCTTCTGTCTCCCCAGGCTGAGCAGTATGCCTGGCAGTGGGTACCTATAAGAAGAAAAATTTGTCCTTTTATAAACAGTCATATAGTGAAGCTTAATACAGTGTTTGAGTGGTGTTATTGAGCTAAATTGGTCAGTGAGTCATTGATAGGTTGGGCAAAGCAGGATTTCTCAGTCTTGACACTATTGACATTTTTATTTATTAAAAAAATTTTTTTTTAGATTTTTATACATATATGTTCCAGATAGTTACCTAGAGGTGGAATTGCTAGATCAAAGAATATATGCATTTTCACTTAAGGTACCCTCCAAAGTTTCCCTCCAGAGTTGTACCAACATACATAATCCAAGCAACTGTAGAGTATGTGTTTTTCTGCACCTGCCCCAAACCAAATACTGTTGACATTTTTCGCGAGATAACTCCTTGTTATGGGGAGCTGATGGATACTTTGTAGGATGTTTAATAGTATTCCTGGCCTCTACACACCAGATGCCTATAGCAACTGTCTGTGACAACCGCAAATGTCTCCAGATGTTGTCATATTGCCCCTAGAAGGCAGAATTTCCTCTAGTTGTCTCAGTTAGGTGGCATCAGAGCCTAGCATATATTTTATGTGTCTAGATAGTGAGTGCTTGTTTGCTGCCTTGGCAGTAGATCCCAGTGGGATAAAGGAGATGCATTATCACCAAGAATTAACCACTGTTAAGAACCTAGATGAGATTTGTTCTAATATAAGATAGTATTTCTGTCTCAAAGCTACTTTGTGATATTTATTGTTCCTTTCACTGAAGGTATTCCTGAGGCAGCTCAAGGAATAAGATGACAGCAGGAAAAGGGCTCAGCTTTTTGTCTTAGCACCTTGATATAGTCTAGGAATTGGTAGGCCTTCCAAAATACTTAGTGAGGCAGGAAGGGTTTGCAGGAACAAAATTCTACCCTAAGGATGCTATGAAGAACCCCCAAGGCAGACTTGTCTTGAGAGGTAGAGTGAGAGGGTTACTTCACACATCTCTGAATAGTTTGAATGTTAGACTTGACTCAGTTATTTCTAATATCCTGATCCTAGACTGTTCCAATGTGCTGCCTCATCAGATGAGTGGAAGGGGGGGAGAAAGAGAGGCAACAGATGAAAAGCTAAAAGGAGTTGTCCTTTTAGAGAGGAATGTTTTTCTCATTGGATATTCAGGGTTATGCTGTTTTAATGGCCTGAATCACTAGACAAGTATAGGCATGAATACAAACCTTTCAATTTTAGGTATTTGGCAGTTTTGCCTTGAGTACTGTCATCTTGGGGCCTGGGCTTATTTTTAAGGAACTTTCTTTTCTTTGTTACAAGTTTTCCCGAGGAGAATGCATCTTCGCCATTTACCCAAGCCAGAGCACACTGGATCCGAGCAGTTACCAAGGTTCGACTCCAGCTGCAGGAGGTAGGAAATCTCTTGTTCTGGTTCTAGTTGGGACACTTTTTCCTTTGAAATTGGGAGACATATGGTGCCGAAGAAGCAGTGAGTGATTAGTCATCTTACAGTGTTCTGGGAATGCATGGCAAGGAAGCTAGAGCCAAAAGAGATGGGGGGATGGCCGTTGGCTTCCCCTCTATGCTCATTAATGGAAATCAAGTAGACCTAGTGGATTGAGAGCCTGAAGGTAAAATTAAATGCATTTTCAGTACTATTATCACCTGTGAGGCCATTTTATTTTGAGTTTAGGACGGGAGACTATTTTAAGGACTCTTAGGGTCAGTTGTTGTCTCCCTTGGCCAGCCAGTTCAAGTACCACTGGTTGACATTTACAGGGCCGGAAATTTTACTCAGAAATTTAGTATTCAGAAATTTCCATGGGCTTCCCTAATTTAAGGCCCCGAACATTAACACGTTAATATCTAGAGCAATGTAAAAAAATAAAAATAGAAATATTTTTCATTTTCAGTGTTGTAAGTTTGAAATGACAGCCACCTGTCATCATTTTTAAATGTCCTTTCTGCTTGAAGACTGACTACTGACACACAGATAAGGCATTTCAAACTTACAACACTGAAAATGAAAAATATTTCTGTTGTTTCCTCATGTCCAGAGTCAGGTCATCATTTGTTGGCAGGGATTATGCAAAAATGAGTTGGGCTTTTTTTTTTTTTTTTTTTAATTGGTTAGCCACACCTATGGCATGTGGAAGTTCCAGGGCCAGGGACTGAAATGGAGCTGTAGCAGAGACAACACCACCTAGTTATCCTGTGGGCCACAAAGGAAGTCCTTTTGGGCTATTTTTAGTAAATTGCATCAGAAAGTACTTGTCAACCTGTCCTCCCCCTTGAATGTTAACCTTAATTGCCTCGTTAAGTTTGTATCAGTCAGGGTTCTCCACTGTTCAAGTACCATTTTTCCTTTTGTAATTGATGTGTTTTGTGGTACGATACTCTGAGACTATGCCAGTATCTTGTTCTTCATCAGCTCTCCACATACCAGCTAATTATGCATTTATGACTTCTCTCTGAATCTGCTGCCACTCACAGTGGTTGTCCAGTGGTAACTTTCTATTTCCTTTATCCTTTCTACATTCATTAGTTGGCATACTACTATAAGAAAGATATTTCCCTTTTTTCCCCATCAATTTTTTATTTCTGATTTTTCAGAAGGGTTTTATAATTTTTATAATAAAGGAAAGTTAAAAAAACCACCTCCATGTGAGGAAAAGTTCTGAGAAAAGCAAGAATATATTGGAGTTTTTTCCTTTTAAGAGGCTACTCAGAGTCTCTCAAAAAGAATAGCTAAAAACAATTGCCAATGCTTGTAATCATTTAGAGAAAAGCTAAATGGTTTAAGAGTAAACAAAAACCACTGCAACTTAATTGAATAAGAGAATAATAGTAAATAAATTCTTAACTAACACAGGTATTTTAATTGGCAGCTGATCAGCTGCGGCCAAGAATAGGAAGATAAGCCAGAGTTTAAAGAAGTTTCTGATAACAGTTTAAGTTAGAGTCACAAATACACCATTTATACTTGATATTTCCTGAAAGATTATTTAAGTTAGGGTTAAGTGTGGCACGAAGGATTTTTTTTCCTGCGTAATTGGAAGTTCCGTTTATCTGCCCTAAGATAATTTTTATAAATTTCTTTTTATTATTTCTTTATGCAGGTGTAAGCAAATATGAATTTTAATCCCCAATTTTTTTTTAAACAAAAGATGGTGTGCACACTGGAAACATATTTTTTTAAATTGAAGATTAAAGACTGTAAATTAAGATTTACAATGTTTCAAGTGTACAACAAAATATATATATGTTTTTTCTTTTTCAAATTCTTTTCCAGTATAGGTTATTAGGAGATACTGAATATAGTTCCACACTGGGAACATCTTGCATTTTCACTTGGAGATCCTTCCATATTAGCCCTAAGATAATTTTTTTCTTTTTAAACAGCTGCATAATATTTCATTATATGAATATACTGCAAGTATTTAATTAGTCTTCTGTTGCTATTCATTTGGTTGTTGTGGTCATTTGCTATAACCGTTTTGCAAATGATTACCTTTTATATATGTAATTTTTGTTTCTGTGCAAGTATATCTGAAGGATATGCATTTGTAATTTCAGTAAATACCACCTTCTCCTTAGCAATGACTTAAAACAACAGAGTTTTATTTTGTTGTCTCCTATGCTAAGGAGTTCTGCTTTAAGTTACCTTCTCTGCAATCCAGGCATAGGGATTAGCCAACATCTAGAACATTGCCAATGCTGGTGGTAGAGGGGAAGAAAAGATAAGAAAAGAAAGAGAACAGGAGTTCCCATCATGGCTCAGTGGTTAATGAATCTGGAATCATGAGGTTGCAGGTTCGATACCTGGCCTTGCTTAGTGGGTTAAGGATCTGGCATTGCTGTGGCTGTGGCGTAGGCTTGCAACTACAGCTCCGATTAGACCCTTAGCCTGGGAACCTCCATATGCTGCGAGTGTGGCCCTAGAAAAGGCAAAATGACAAAAAAACAAAAGGAAAAAGAAAAGAAAGAAAGAGAACAATGTGTAGTGCACTCTGGTTCTAAAAAACTTCTGCCCAGAAGATACATGTCACTTTTGCTCACATTTCCCTGGCCAAAGCAAATTCTATAACCATATCTAACTTCAAATGAATGGTACTGTATATTTTGAAATAGAGAAAGATACCTTTAATAAATATCCCAAAGGGTATCTGCCTTCTACCAACTTACACTCCTACTAGTAATGTCATGAGATACTTCTTTCTTCCCCAAACCACCAACAGCGTGACTTGTTAAAGTTTTGGATTTTCACTATTCCAGGCAGTGGTGTCTCAGTAGAGTTTAAATGTATATCTTGCATATTATTGGTAAAGTTGAGCATGTTTTCACTTAAGTAAAGGCCATTACTTTTCTGTAAACAGTCTATTTATATTCTTTGCCCATTTTCTTTTGATTCTTAGGAGCTTTTTACTGTTTTAGGGAAACTAACTTTTGCCTGTGGAGTGAGTTGCCAGTACTTTTTTCTCAGTGTAATAAAGCATTAATATAAAGTTTTTGACCTTATTTTCTTATTAGAAAAATGACATTTTCCTAATCCAGAAAATGGGTCAAAAATAGTGCCTTTGTTTTCGCATTTTAAATTGTGTGGTAGAACTTTGAATTAAAAAGAGGAAATTAGGAGGAGTTCCTAATTTCATGGCACAGCGGAAATGAATCTGACTAGGAACCATGAGGTTGCGGGTTCGATCCCTGGCCTCGCTCAGGATCCAGCGCTGCCATGAGCTGTGGTGTAGGTCGCAGACGTGGCTCGGATCCCGTGTTGCTGCAGCTGTGGCATAGGCTGGCGACTACATCTCCGGATTAGACCCCTAGCCTGGGAACCTCCATATGCCGCAGGTGCGGCCATTAAAAAAAAAAAAAAAGAGGAAATTAGGAGTTCGCTTGTGGCCTAGTGGTTAAAGATCTGGCATTGTGACTGCTCTAGCTTGGGTCACTGCTGTGGTGTGGGTTTGATCTCTGACCCAGGAACTTCCACATGCCATGGGTACAGCCGAATAAATAAATACATAAATAAATAATAAATAGAGGAAATTGAGAATATATGTGTGTGTGTGTGTGTGTATACACACATATATACACACACTTCCATTACTTCATAGTGGCTTCATGATAAAATTAAACCTTTATGATCTAGTTCAGTGTGACTGACCTTATAGTTCATGGACAAACCCAGTCCTGGAACAGTTTGGTTCCATGCTTTGATGAAATAGGTACTGAAGTTGAAAGCAAGCATTTACAGGCAATTTGGATTGCCATGACATCAAGCACATAATCAGCAGCCTTGTCTCAGTGAATAGGATATCGACCAAAAATATCAGTTCAAAACATATTGGGAATAAAAAATCAGATCCTTCACAAAAAAGATTTTGAAAAGCACTAATAGAGACCCTTATATGCCTTTCCAGTTTTACTTATTTCTGCTTCTGTGTTTAGTCAATACTTCCCAATATACAGATTTTTTTTTTCAGAGTACTTGCTATTTTCATGCATGGAATACTCTTTCTCCTTCTCCACCTAGCTAACTTTTCATTCACATTTTTAAAATCCAGTTCGTTTCCAGACCCTGTGTGTACAGTAGTCCACCACTGTATCCAGGGTTTTACTTTCTGCTGGTTTGGTTACCTGCAGTCCTTAACAGTCCAAAAATATTAAATGGAAAATTCCAGAAGTAAATAATTCATAAGTTTTAAATTGCATGCTGTTCTGGGTAGTGTGATGAAATCTCATGCTGTCCTGCTCCATCTTGCCCTGAATATGAATCATCCCTTTGTCTAGCACATCCCACCTCCTAAGCACTTAGTAGCCATCTCAGTTATCAGATTGACTGTCACAGTATCACAGTGTTTGTGATCAAGTAACCCTTACTTTACTTAACGATGGCCCTAAAGTGCAAGAGTAGTGATGTTGGCAGTTCAGATATACCAACAAGAATCCATAAAGTGTTCCTTTAAGTGAAATGGTGGCAGTTCTCAATAGGGAAAGAAAAGATAATATGCTGAGGTTGCTAAGCTTTATAGTAGGGATGAATCTTTCATCCATGAAATTGTGAAGGAAAAATAAATCTGTGCTAGTTTTTGTTGTCACACCTCAAACTGCAAAAGTTATGTCTACAGTGCATAAGTACTTAGTTAAAATGGAAAATGCATTAAAATTTTACAATAAGATATTTTGAGAGAGAGAAACCACATACATACAACTTTTACTACAGAATACAGCTGACCCTTGAATAATACAAGTTTGAATTGAATGGGTCCACTTAATATGTGGATTTTCTAAAATAAACACTATAGTACTTCACAGTCTGTGGTTGGTTGAATCTGTAGGTGCTGAACCTCGGATAAGGAGGGCCAGTTATAGGACTTGAGCATCCCAGAATTTTGGTATCTATGGCGGGTCCCGGAAGCAATTTATGCAGATACTGTGGGACAATTGTATTGCTATAATTGTTCTTATTAGCTTTGTTGTTAATCTCTTACTGTGCTTAATTTATGAGATAAGTTTTATCATAGGTATGTATATATACAAGCATCTGCTGGGGGTCTTGGATCATATTCCCTATGGATAAGGGGAGACTACTATACTTTTGCGAAAATGGCATTTACCATAACGTAATGGAGTTACTTGTTTACTGTTACATCTTTTCTGTCTACTTATAAGATTCTTGAATGCCAGGACTATGCTGTTTATTGCTGGTTTTCTAGAGCCCAGTATAGAACCTGGCAGAGTATTTAGCCAATCTCTTATGGATGCTTAAGCAGCCAGAAAAGCCCCTTAGCATTTCCACAGAAGTCTCCATATGCTTCTTTCTTCTCTTCATTATTTATTAAAAAAATATTTCCAAAGGCCTAGCACCTAAAGCTAATAACAGCAAAATACTGACTACTAACATTAGCTATGTTGTGTAAATTATGTATACATTAATATAAAGTTGCTGAGTTTGGACCATACTCAGTGTGGACCTAAAATTTTTCTCACTTAGGTGTTGTTTTTGTGAGCTTTATTCTGGGTTATTGAATATTTTTTAAAAGCATGATTTAATGACTTCTTTTTCTTTTTAGGGCTGCACCTGCAGCATATGGAAGTACCCAGGCTAGAGGTTGAATAAGAGCTGCAGCTGCTGGCCTGTGCCACAGCCACAGCAACACCAAATCCGAGCCATTTCTGAGACCTGTACTGCAGCTCACAGCAATAGTGGATCCTCAGTCCACTGAGTGAGACCAGGGATCGAACCCATGTCCTCATGGATACTAGCTGGGTTAGTTTCTGCTGAGCCATAGTGGGAACTCCTAATGATTATTAATAGGTCATAATATTTCATCATGTAGATATTTCTTAACAGTTCCTCTTGTTTCTTTACTATTATAAATAATGCTCTGATAAGTATCATTAAGCATATCTCTTCATTTCTGATTATTTCTTTAATTATATTCAAATATATTGGTGAATTTACAAATATATACCTTTTATTTTATTTTATTTTTTCCTTAATGAATTTTATTACAATTATAGGTGAACAAAAATCATCACAATTCAATTTGATAGCATTTCCGCCCCAAACCCTCAGTGCATCCCCCACCCCCCAGATTGTCTTATTTGGAAACCAAAGGTTTTCCAGAGTCTGTTAGTCTGTTCTGCAATTATCATGCAAAGTGAAACCAGTCAGACAATTAGACAGCAACATCCAGTGCTACCGCTTACATGTGGAAACTGAAAAGACACAATGAACTTCTTTGCAGAACAAAGAAGGGGTCGTTCAGTCCCTTAACATTTAAGGTAATTACTGATGTGTGTGTTCTTACTGCCATTTTATTAACTGTTTGGGGGTTTTGTTGCTCTTTTTTTCTTCCATTATTTTCTTGTTGTCTCCTCTCACAAGATGACTATCTTTAGTGTTGTATTTGAGTTGATTTTTCTTATTTGTTTGTGTGTCAATTGTAGATTTTTGGTTTGCAGTTACCCTGAAGTTTTGATATAGGGGTCTATATATAAATGAGATTGTTTTAAGTTGATGGTTTCTTAATTGCAGATGCATCTCCAGTGACCTGCATTTGTGCTCTCTTCTCACAATTTCTGATTTTGGTAGCATAATTGTGCATGGATGATTTAGCATCTTTACTGTATATATGCCTTTATTGGTGGGCCTTGTCATTTGTGGTGTTTTTGTTTCTGGTTGTGGCCTTTTCTGCCTAGAGAAGTTCCTTTAGGATTTTTTGTAAAGCTGGTTTAGTGTTGCAGAAATCTCTTAGCTTTTGCTTCTCTGTAAAGGTTTTGATCTCTCCTTCAAATCTGAATGAGAGCCTTGCAGGGTAAAGTAATCTTGGTTGGAAGTTTTTCCCTTTCATCACATTAAGTATATCATGCCACCCCTTCTGGCCTGCAGAGTTTCGGATGAAAAATCTGCTGATAACCTTATTGGGGTTCCCTTGTATGTCATTTGTTTCTTTTCCCTAGCTGCTTTCAAAATTTTCTCTTTGTCTTTAATTTTGGTCATTTTGATTAATATGTGTCTGGGGGTGTTCCTCCTTGGGTTTATTTTATATGGTACTCGTTGCGCTTCCTGGATTTGAGTGAGCGGTTCGTTTCCCATACTAGGGAAGTTTTGAGCTGTCATCTCCTCGAATATTTTTTCTGTCCCCTTCTCTCTCTCTTCTCCCTCTGGCACCCCTATAATACGGATGTTAGTGCATTTAGCATTACCCCAGAGTTCTCTGAGACTCTGCTCATTTCCTTTCAATCTTTTTTCTCTTTTCTCTTCTGCATTAGTGATTTCCACTAATCTGTCCTCCACCTCGCTGATTCTTTCTTCTGCCTCCTGTATTCTACTGTTGGCTGCTTCTAATGAATTTTTTATTTCAGTTATTGTACTTTGCATCTCTTGTTTAATTTTTACATCTTATATTTCTTTGCTCAGTGTATCCTTTAAATTATCAATCTTTGCCTCCAGTCTATTTCCAATGCCTTGCATCATCTTCAGCATCAACAGTCTAAAGTCTCTTTCTGGGAGGCTGATAATCTCCTCATCACTGAGCTGTTTTTCTGGGCTTTTCTCTTTCTCCCTTATCTGAGTTACAGTTTTCTGTCTTTTCATTTTTATAGGTTTTTGGTGAGGTGACCTTTTTGCCAACAATAGAGTTGTAGCCTTTCTTAGTTCAGGTGTTTGCCTCCCCTGTGGCTAAAGTTTGTATGGAGGGGGCTTGCTGTAGGCTTCCTGATGGGAGGGAGTGATGCCTGCCCACTGGTAGGTGGGGTTGATTCCTCTCCCTCTGATGGATGGGGCTTTGTCTCTGGATGAGATTAGAGGCTGGCTGTGTGCCTGAGGGGTCTTTAGGCAGCCTGTTTCCTGATGGGTGGGGTGTGATCCCACCTGGATTATTGTTTGACCTGGGGCTTCTCAGGGCTGATGGGAGGGACCAGATTTTCCCAGAAATGGCCACCTCCAGAGAAATGCTGGCTGATGAATATTCCCAGGAGCTTTACCTCCAATGCCCTTCCCCTACAACAAGGCACAGTCACCCCTATTTTCCCAGGAGATCCTCCAAGAATTGCAGTAAGGTTCCACTCGGATTCCTATGGAGACTGCTTTGCCCTGGGACCCAGTGCATGTGAAAGTCTGTGTGTGCCTTTCAAGGATGGGGTCTCTGTTTCCCCCAGTCCTGTGGAGCTTCTGCACACAAGCCCTGCTGGCCTTCAATGCCAGATGCTCTGGGGGCTCTTTCTCCCTGTGCTCAATCCCCAGACGTAGGGATTTGACATAGGGCTCAGAACTCTCAGTCCTGTAGCTGAGTCTCTGTGATACAGTTACTTTCCAGCCTGTGAGGCTTCCCACCTGGGAGGTATGGGGTTGCTTCTATCGCGTAATCACCCCTCCTACCTCTTGATGTGTTCTTCTCTTTGCCTTTGGAGTAGAATATCTTTTTTGGAAGTTTCCAGTCCATTTGGTTGATGTTTGCTCAGCGTTTGGTTGTAGTTTTGTTGTTTTTTGGGAGAGAAGTTGAGCTCTAGTCCTTCTATTCTGCCATCTTAATCCCTAAAAATATATACTTTTTAAAGGCCTGTCATAAACTTAAACATGTGTTTTCAAAATAGTTTGAACTTTCAGTATTTCAGCACATTCAGTTCAGAGTGTGCCACACCAACATTGAGTATTATCATTTCAGAAAATTTTTGTCAATTTGGCAGAAGAATGATATCCCACTCTTAATTTGCATTTCTTTGATTATTTGTGATTTGACTATTTCCCATAAACTTCTAGGTTGTTTATACTTCTCTAGCTGATAGTGCATTCAGTAGACTTTGAGTAACTGCAATACAAGCCTAGCTACCCTGATGCCACCATTCTTGTAAGACTGTCGGCATCTTGAGGGAAGAGGTCATGCAGGTCATCTTTATATCTGGGCTGGCTGAGTACCTGGCCATATGTACTTAATAAGTGACATTGCTAATGCCAATGAGGCAGTAATGTTGGTAGTGTGGGTGGAATGGATGTAATTCTGTACCTTATTTGGCTTAGCTGCAGAAAAATCTGGGGGAGGAGGTGAGACTTTTTAGCTCTAGAAACAGAGACTGCGGTGGCAGCAGGTGGGTGGGTGTTCCAGGTGGAAGGGACAGTGAAGGAGAAGGCATGGAGGTAGGCTATGAGGAAGCCGTGACAGAAGCTCTCAGGTTGCTAAGGAAAGCTGATGGGGGAGAGAATTAATAAGCAGGGATAGAACTGAGCACATAGTTTAGAAGTGTTTAAATGGGGCCATCCCAGGAGGTCCAGGATTGTAGCCAGTTAACCTGAGAGATGGATCAGCATTTTAAGAAAGATTGTTAAGACAGAATGAGCTGGCTGTCACCTGCAAAGTTCTGTTCTTACTTGTGACATTCTCCCAAGCAAATAGACTTCCTTCTTGTGCTTTTATTGGTGCCCTGAAAAAGGGATCCCCCGGGAAAATAGTAAAGTTCAAGGGAGTGCCCTTGAAGATCCTATCTCGTAGTCTTAGTTGCATAAGAAAAGCACCCTTTCTATAATTTTATTTTTTTTTAATTTTTAAATTTTTTTTTTGCCTCTTTTTGTCATTTTTTAGGTCTGCACCCATGGCACATGGAGGTTCCCAGGCTAGGGGTCCAACTGGAGCTGTAGCCTCCAGCTTACGCCACAGCCACAGCGACGTGGGATCCGAGCTGCGTCTGTGACCCACCCCACAGCTCAAGGCAACGCTGGATCATCAACTTACTGAGCAAGGCCAGGGATCGAACCCACAACCTCATGATTCCTAGTCGGATTCGTTAACCACTGCGCCACGACGGGAACTCCCCCTTTCTATAGTTTTAAACTCCAGGGTTTTGCTCTGCTCATGGCTGCCTATCTTAACTTCTACTGCATCAGCTCTTTGCCCTCATGGAGACCACAGTTATCCTGCCTTTTTCTCACGTTCTTTCAGCCTTCTCCATAACCATTGCTACTCTTAACATTAAAAAAAAAAAGGAATATTTTGGATAAGTAGTAAATGTAAAAATATAAAATTATACAAAAATTATATGTATAATGCAGTTTCCCTCCTACTTCAGACTTCCAGGCCTCTACTCCCCATCTCCCCCATCTCATCATTGCCTGTGACTTATGAATTGATCCAGAGGTAATTATGCATTTACAAGCATGCATGTGTGCATGCATTACACATATTGTCTTTCACCTTTTATTTATTTACTGCTTGAAATTTTTTCCTTATCACAAATAGATCTGCTGCATTTTTTAAAAATAAAGAGCTGCATAGTGTTTCTTTCTGTGGGTGTATTATAATTTATATACTGTGTTCTCTATTGGTGGACCTTGAAGTCGTTTCTAATATTTTGCTAGTACCACAATGTTGTAATGCAAATCTTGTAGCAGCCTGAATACTTCCAGATAGCTCTTAATCACAGCTTTTAGCATCCCTCTTCAAAATTTATGGTAAACCTTACCTATTGCTTCACAAGCTAGAGACATCTCTTAGTCAAGGGCCCTCACTGCTGCTCTCAAGACCCTTTCTGTCCTTTGGCACACTATAGAGTGCTTTCCAGATATCTGACACCAGAACCGGTACTGGCTGAAACCTGGCTGTTTGCTAAAGCCCTTTTGTATGGAGATTATGCCTTTTTTTTTTTTCCCATGCCCTGTGTATTATTAGGTCAGGCTTGGTTTTCTCTGGCTTTCTCTGTCACTTCAAGGCCAGTAATAGATCCTCACATAACCTGTTCTCACACCCACTTTCCTTGTTGATATTAGATTCTGACTTCTACATAACTCCCCATTCATTCTTTGAAAACTTTAGTATATATCACACTTTTCTTTCTAATTTCAACTACTGCCATAATCGTCATCATCATCATAGTAAACACATTATTAAATATTGGTGCTGTAAGTGCTTTACCTGCATTACCCAAATGAATTCCTATAATAATTCTATGAATTAAGCTTATGCTGTTAGATCCATCTTACAGATTAAGAAACTGAGGTTTAGAAAGATAAAATCACCTAGCTTAATCTAGACCTATTTAACTCCTGAGCCTGTGGGGTTTTTGTTTCTGTTTTTGTTTTTTTGGCTGAGCTCATGTGGAAATTCCTGGGCCAGGGATCAAAACCACGCCACAGCAATGACCCGAACTCCTGCAGTGACAATATCGTTTCCTTAACCCGCTGCACCACAAGGGAACTCCAGAGCCTATGTGCTTAAGACTTCTGACTACCACCATGATCTTAGAACTGTGTTTTTAAAGTGTGTTTGATGGGACTCCAGTTTCTAAGAACTGTTAATACACTCGTTATAATGCGATAGTTTCTTTATGGCCGAAGAAACTTGGAAAATACTGAGTTCCAATACAGTGCAACACCAACAGATTGCCTTATTGAAAGACTTCTTAGAAAACTGGGTATACTGTGGCTTGCTGTGATTCTTCAAGAGAGAAATGAAAAATGCACAGCATTAAACTTTTTGGACCATGAAACTCTGTGTTGGAGAACGTCCTAGGAATCATTTTCTAAGAAATACACTTGAGGAAAGTCTGTCTCAGATTATTTTATTGTCAGTTCATTAAAACTGTGAATTTCAGTCACCTAGCTCATAACCACCTAATCCTGTGTTGGTTTTTAAGTCTTTATCTTATTGGACCTTACTGTAATGTTTGATATTCCTGCACCCTCCTTCCTGTTTTAATATCTGAAAAACCATCCTCATTGCTCTTCTCTGATCTCTCTTCAGTCTCCCTTTTCTGAATTCTCTCTTTGCTCACTTTTTAAGTGTTGGTCTTTTGGGGGTCCTTTCCTTAATCCTCTTTTCATATAACTCTATACATTCTTTTTAAGAGATCTCATTTATTATGTCACTTACCACTTAACATGTGAATTGCTCTCCTTTTTATATATCTAGCCCAGACTTCTCTTCTGAACTCTAGACCTATATGTCTAGCTACTTCTTGTATGCTCTCTTATCAGCATGTCAAATTCAGCCAAAAGACCTCATCTCTGTTTTGTTCCCATGCTCTCCAGTTCAGCTTTAAATCCACTATATGTGACTGGACTCTTGGGAGGTAAGAGGAAGTAAAGTCATCCTTTCTGTTATGTGAAAGAGTTCAGAGCAGGAGTTTCACTTATCTTCAAAGGGAAGTAAGGATGAGATAGCTATCTTGTGCACATAATAGGCCCTCTGTAAACATCCTATTGACAGGATGAATGAAAAGGATATAGAGCAGGAAGCTAGTCTTTTTTTCTATCTGGGCAGTTATTTTGTGGGGAGGAATGAGGAGGGTTCTCCTACCTGAAAATCTCTTAAAAAGGAGAGGTCATACCCATACTTGCTCATGGTCACTTTGGGTTGAAAAATTTTATTATAATTTCATCTTTCCAATCACCCATGGCTATGGATCCTCTTTCTTCTCACACAAAGCTTGCTTCTATTTCCTGTCATTATTCGGAGATAGAGACAGAGATACTGTGCTTCATGTGCTCTTCCAACCTTCTCATCCAGTCCTACTTCTATATCACTTCCTCCCAGTTGGCTAAAAAGGTAAGAGGAATCCCATTGATATCTTTAAAGGAAAAAATATCTTTTTATTGAGATATATAATTCATATAACATAAATTTACCATTTTAAAGTGTATAATTAAGTGCTTTTTAGTATTTTCACTAAGCTCTGCAGCCATCACCTCATCTAGTTCCGGAACATTTCCATCACCCCGAAAGGAAAGCTCCTGCCCATTAATCAGTCGTTCCCTATTCCCTGCACTAATTTACTTTCTGTCCCTATGGATTTATCTATCCTGGACATTTCATATAAATGTAATTGTACAATGTGTGGACTGTTGTATACAGCTTCTTTTACTTAAAATAGTATTTTAAGGTTCGTTCATGTTGCAGCATGTATCAGTACTTCATTCCTTTTTATGGGTGCATAATATTCCGTTGTATGGATATATCATATTTTGCTTATCCATTCGTCTGTTGATGGACGTTTGAATTGTTTCCACTTTTTGGCTATTATGAATAATGCTGCTGTGAACATTGATGTACAACTTTTTCTGTGAATGCATGTTTTCACTTTTCTTATGTATGTATACCTGGGAGTGGAATTTTGGGGTCATGTGGTAACTCTATATTTAACCTTTTGAGAAACTGCCAGATTATTTTCCAAGCAGGTTGTATCTTTTTACATTCCCATCAACAATGTGCAAGGGTTCAGATTTCTCCATATCATTGCCAACACTTTTTGATCTATGTCTTTTTGATTTTAGCCATCCTAGTGGATGTGAAATGGTATCTCACTGTGTTTTGTTTTGTTTTTTTCTTTTTAGGACCTCATCTGTGGCATATAGAGGTTCCCAGCCTAGGTGTCAAATCGGAGCTGTAGCTGCCGCCCTAAGCATCATCCACAACAACGGATGATGAGCTTAGTCCGTGACCGACACTGCAGCTTGAGGCAACTGGATCCTTAACCCACTGAGCTAGGCCAAGGATCGAACCTGCATTCTCATGGATACTAGTTTGTTTCTTAACCCACTGAACCACAATGGGAGCTCCATATCTCATTGTGGTTTTGATTTGCATTTTCGTAGTGACTAATAATGTTGAGCATCTTTTCATATGCTTATTGACCATTTGTAAATCTTTTTTGGAGTAATGTCTGTTCAAGTCCTCACCTCAGTTTTATTTATTCTTTTGCAGGGGAGGTGAGGGTGGTGCTGTACCCATGGCATATGGAAGTTCCCAGGCTAGGGGTCAAATCGAAGCTACAGCCACCGGCCTACATCACAGCCACAGCAGTGCATCTGAGCCGTGTCTGCCACCTACACCACAGTTCATGGCAATGCCAGATCCTTAACCCACTGAGCGAGGCTAGGGATCAAACCCACAACCTCATGGTTCCTAGTTGGATTCTTTTCTGCTGCACCACGAAGGGAACTCCTCTCCCCATTTTTAAATCAGATGATTTGTCTTTTTGTTGCTGAGTTCTAAGACTTCTTTATATATTCTGGGTTGAAGTCCCTTATCAAATATACAGTTTGTGAATATTTTCTCCCAGACCCGTTCCCTTTTAAAATCTTTGGATTTGTCTTGCATTTGCTACATTCTGCCTTAATTGTACCCTAACCTGCAACCCTTCTTTCTCCTTTTTCTCTTGTCCATCTCTGGGGAAATTGGCAGTATCATCTTGGCCCCTGAAGCAATAAGAAGCTTTTTTTTTTTTTTTAATAGTATGTGGAAGAAGCTTTCCCAGTTGGTTAGTAATAAAAGCATGCTTTTGAGTTTCCAGTTCTTGCTATAGCCTGATAGTCTCAGCCCCACCTTTTCTGTTTTAATATACAAATCTAGCTCAGTCTTTGGAACTTAACTGTTTTCATAAAAACTGAAATCTTGGAGTTGACATAGTGGCTCAGCAGTAACGAACCTGATTAGTATCTCTGAGGACACAGGTTTGATCTGTGGCCTCACTCAGTGGGTTAAGTATCTCTTGTTGCTGTGAGCTGTGGTGTAGGTTCTAGATGCGGCTTGGATCCCACATTGCTGAGGCTGTGGATGTGGCTGGCAGCTGCAGCTCCAATTTGAACTGTAGCCTGGGGAAGTTCCATTTGCTGCAGGTGCCCCCCCCCAAAAAAAACCCTCTAAAATCCTAGGCAGAAAGCAGTTCCAAGGAGGAAGCTGCATGGGTAATAATAATGATATCCTTAAGAAATTAAAATTTAAGTATTGTTTTACATGTGAAGAAAATCCTTCTATCTTTCCTACCCCTATCTGCACTGAATAGAGCAGAAACACCCAGAAAGGACTCAAATGGTCCTCCTGCTCATGTTCTCCATGTCTTTTAGGCAGCAGGCCAGAGCAGGGTTGAAAGCTGAGATTGGCCTAGTTCTCTTTCTCTAAAGCCACCATCTGGAAGCCACCACCTTCTCCTCTTTTCCAAAGGCTCTCTGCAAAGGAAAGGAAAACACCAGGGTACCTGGCTTCGGGTTCTGGGTTGTCTCCTTTCTTCCCCTGCCTTTTAAATTCCTAATTCTACCAAAATCCTGATTTTACCTTTTCTGCTTGTTCTGGACTGAATTGTCCCTTTCCTCCTGTGTCATGAAGGCCTAATACCCATTGTCTCAGGGCATGATTATATTTAGAAATAGAGTCTTTAGAGAAATAATTATGATTAATTGGGGTAATATGGATGGCCCCTACTGAAATCTAACTGGTCTCTTGTAAGAAGAGATTAGGACACAGACATACACAGAAGGAAGGTCATGTGAAGACACAGAGAGAAGATGGCCACCTCTAAGCCAAAGAGAGAGGCCTTAGAAGAAACTAACTTTACTAACACCTTGATCTTGCACTCCTGACCTCCAGAATTGTAAGAATAAGTGTCTGTTCCTTAAACCACCCAGTCTGTAGTATTATGTTATGGCAGCCCTAGAAAACTCAAACTTTCTAAGACAGAAGGGAAAGAAGATGGCACAGAAGCTCAGTGTTTCTCATCTGTGAGTCTTTATTTCCTGAGGTCTAATTGGTGGGAAATGGGTTCTCTAGGCTGGTATATTCATGATATCCAGTATCTCTTGTATTCATTTACTCTGGTTCCTATTACTAATAAAATTTAGGGCTCATCTAGAAATAGAGCTTGGTCCTTGCAGTAGCTTATTCTTAAAATCTGAGAGAACTTGAACAAAGCACTTCCTATTTCTTAGTCTCCTCAACTATAAAATTAAGGATAATAACTGTCCCTTCTCACAGATTTTTGATGAGATCATAGAAAAATGCCATTTTTGAGGTCAAAACTCTGTAAACAGTTGCTTAAGACTCACCAGTGGGCCTCCTATTACACAATTGTTGGTTTTCAGGGCTTTCTCGTGACCCTCTTAGCCTAGACTTTAGTGACCTGCCAGAGGTGTTGCTGACCACAGCTGGAGACTTTGCTGCTGAGCAGGAACCAAGTTAAACTGTTTCCAGTGGTTAAAGTGGCAAGGAGTCAGTGCTATAGGCTTTCACGCTTTTCCACGTTGGAGCATTTGCCAGGTCTTGATCTTTTTCTCTCTATAATTTCTTTTATCAGTCTCTTCTCTTTACTTCTCTGCGTTCAGGTCCTCTTTACTCTTAGATTATAGTATTAGCCTTCCAGTGGTTTCCTTGCTTTTATTTATTTGTCTTGGAATCCGTCGTGTATACCCACTGCCAGATGTATCTTCCCGAAACAGGGCACACTGGACACAGCTACCACTTATTCTCAGGGTTCAACTTAGATGTCACATCCTTTGAAGTTTTCCTGAAAGTCCCCAGGTAGAGTCAGATACTCATTTTTTTGTCTTTCTGCAGCATTTCCTATACAGTCAATGTGGATTTTTATCATACTGTCCTGGAATTGTGTGAACATTTGCCCTCAAGATTATCTTTTTCTTAAAAGAGTATATACTGTATGATTGCTTTTATGTTAAGTTCACAGACAGGCAGAAGTAATCTGTGGTATCAGAATTCAGTATAGTAATTATTTTGGGGTGTAGAGATTGGTAGTAACTGGATATGAGCACAGTGGGGTTTGTGGAATTGTGATGTTCTGTTCTTGATCTGAATTCTTTTAACATTGATGTACTTTTGATTTGTGTACTTAAATAAAAAGTTTAAAAAGCTAAATGAAAAGAGCATAGAAATGCAGAATACGGACTGTATCTATTTAACTTCATATCCCTGATGGCTGGCATCCAGCAAGTCATAACAGATATGTGAATGAGTGAATAAGTGAATGAATGAATGAAAGTTTTTGTTTTTGTTTTTTTGCTTTTTTAGTGCAGCACCTGCAGCATATGGAGGTTCCCAGGCTAGGGGCTGAATCAGAGCTGTAGCTGCTCGCCTATGCCATAGCAATGCAGGATCTGAGCTGCGTATGTGACCCACACCACTTCTCATGGCAACGCCAGAGCCTTAACCCACTGAGCAAAGCCAGGGATCAAACCTGCCTCCTCATGGGTGCTAGTCAGATTCATTAACCGCTGAGCCACGATGGGAACTCCAAATGAGCAGTTTTTCTTCAAAAACTTTAATTTTTCTTTCCATTGGTAATTAAATGTTAGTCTCAACTTTTTAACTTGGCATCCCTGACCACCCGTGGCTTGGCCCAACGTACTTTTCTAATTGTTGGTAACCCAGAGACCACATTATTCAGTTGGGAGAAGTTGAGCCTTGGAATCAACAAGAGCCTGAATTTGAAATAAGGCTTCACCACTTACTAGTCGTGTGTGACCTTAGGTTTAAGTAAGTCACTCGGTCTCCCAGAAATTTAGTTTTCTCATCTCTGAATTGGATATCATTTGCCTCAGTGGATAGATATGGATTAAATAAGATAGTATGTATAGAGCAGAGCTTGGCATGTTGTTAACATTCCTATATGTTCCAACATCACACCTTCCTTTTTGTCCTTTTCCTATCTTTGCTCCTATATTCTCTGCCTTAAATGCCTTTTCTTATCTTCAGTTTCCACATATCCAAATGTTATTCATCCTTCAGGATCAAGCTCAGATATCACCTCTTTCACAGATCCTTCCTTAATTCTCATCTAAGGCAACACCTTGAAAGATTGAAATATTTTCTCTTACAAATTCTCATTTGACCTGTCTCTTAGGGTACATATTAATCACTTGTGCTAGTAACTGTTAGGGGTTGCCAAAGGCTTCCCTCTCACTCCAGGCCCAAGGAATAGCCACTTTAATTAGGCTGTAATGCTGGAGGCATTAGATCTGTCAGTTGAAATAAACTGGGGCATGAAAAGGCAGGTTGAGAAAACTGATTTAGGACTTTGATATTCTTTTTAGTACTTCCTCCTGCACAGGGAAAAATTCAGAAATCTAGTCAAGGATAAAGAGCCAGGAGCAAGAGTTATGCTGCAAAATGTTTAACTAGACTTTTAAGTTTTTCTTCTCCTAAAGATGTTTTTATGGCCCAGCCTGATTTAGCAAAATAGGAGGCCTTGCAGGAGTTCGAGTCTGAAGTCTTAGGAATTAAGAGTGGATAGTTACCTGGAGTATTTTCTCTGTCTAATATACCTTGAGGGCCTAGTACTTGTAGGTACAAAAATAGTTCGGGTATGTAGAGATCCTATTCCTGGCCAATTATTTTCTTATTACTTCTCTTTCCTCCCTCCCTCCCTTTTTTTCTTTCATTCTAGGGCCACACCTGTGGCATAAAGAAGTTCTAAGGCTAGGGGTCAAATTGGAACTGCACCTGCTGGCCTGTGCCACAGCCAGATCTGAGCCACATCTGTGATTCATACCATAGCTTGTAGCAACACTGGATCCTTAACCCACTGAGTGAGGCCAAGGATCGAACCCACATCCACATGAATACTAGTCGAGCTCTTAACCCACTAAGCCACAGCGGGAGCTCCTTGTTACTTCTACTTTCTGTTTGCTAGATTGCACTTTCCTAGGTTGCATTTTGAGGTCAGGAACTAATTACAATCCCTAGCATAGCTTCTGATACTTTGACACTCAGCAGAGTTTGGTGGGAAGATTCCTTAAAATTATGAAGAGTTATTGCAAACTCTTAAGTAATTGATTGCAAAAGAAATGATTAATGCTTTTAACAAAATAATTGTCTTAAGACTTTAAGGAGCAAGCACTTTGAGTTAAGGTGGCCAGAGAAGTCTTGTCAGAGGAATTTCCAAAGGGTGCTAAGTCAGCAATTGTTATTAAATATTGGGAAATGTCTAAGAATAAAATAATGAGCTTAGAAAGATGGAATAACTTGCTTATTGTGTTTACAAATGTGTCATTATGGAGATCCATGGCTTCTTGTAAACAGCAAGCTGTGTTCTTTCTGTAAACAGTGCAGCAGAGATTTACCACTATTCCAAAACAGGCATATCCTGAAGTACATTCACAGTATATAGAATAAGACATCTTGAAGCCAAAGGGAAGAGGTAAGTTGTAGCAAATAATCTTCTCCAATTCCATAGACTTCTACTTCCCTTTGCTGGTTATCATCTTCAAGCGTGTTAGGAAAATGTGTTTGTTTCACACCTGAGGACATTCAGACATAAATAGCCAAAGATGACAAGTTAGGACGGGCATTCTAGATAAAAATCAGCATCCTGGAGCATTTCTTATGACAGGTGAGATAAAAACCCGTTGACTGGTTTCTACCTAAAGTACTCTTCCTTCTTGGCTTTGGTGATGTTTTTCCAAGTCCTTTTCTTATTTCTGACAGCTCCATCTTTCTTTACAGCATTTTCTTTTCCTCTGCTTGCTGCTTAAAACTTGATTCTCAGGGCTCTGTTTTCTACCTAATTCTCTTCTCTAGATAATCTTATCAGTGTTTTTACCCATACACCAATGAATGACAAATTTCTCTTTCATGAGCACCAGACACATCCAGGTGCCTATGGATATTGTCACCAGAATTTTCGTAGACACCTGATGCATTATGTTCAGACTGTACTCATTGTCTTTTCCTTCTCCTACACCTCCTCTCCTGTACATCCTTTATCAGTAAATGACACTATCATCAACCAAGCACAAGATCGAACATAGTATGGGTATAACAATGCTCCATATCATAACATTTTCCCCATTAGGTTATGAACTCCCTAAGGGCAAGGATTGTATCTTTTCATCATGCCTGGCATTATACCTTAGTATCTAATAAGTATTAATTCTATTATTTATTTTAAAAAATTTTGGAATTATATTAGTAGTGTTCCAAGGTACTGTATTAGTTTGCTAGGGCTGCCATAATAAGGTACATACAGACTGGGTGGCTTAAACAGTTTTCACAATTTATTGTTAAACAATTCTGGAGACTAGAGGTCCAAAATGCAGGTGTCAGGAGGGTTAGTTCCTTCTTAGGGTCTGAAGAAAGGATCTGTTCCAGTCCTTTTTCTGATTTATAGATGGTCATCTTTCCCCTGTGTCTCTTCATATTGTTTTTTCCTCTGTGAATATCTCTATATCCAAATTTCCTTTTTTTTTTTTTTTAATAAGGAAACCAGTCATATTGGATAGGGCATCACTGTAACTTGATTATGTCTTTAAAGACCTTGTCTCCAAGCAAGGTCACATTCTGAGGTATTGAGGATTAAATAGGACTTCAACATGCGGATTTGGGGGAACATCATTCAACCCATAACAGATACCACAGTAGTTTTTTGGTTCCAAGTCTTGTTTTCTGACAAGCACTTGAAAAGGTTTTTAGTGTCCTCACTGTACTGGTTTTTACTCTCTAATTAGCACTCTAAACAGTGTCATATGAAAAGAGAAAGGATAGGGTGGCTCATCCAGTGAGTGTAAGGAATTCGGTTTGGCCAAACTTAGGGACTTGGGAAGCTTTGGATTCCTCTAGACATGGACAGGTCAAGAAAGAACTTTGATGATATGCTAAGGAACATGGCCTTTTTCCTGAGAGCAGCCACAGAAGAATTTTAAGAAAATGAGTAACAAATCTCTAGCTACATTTTATTTTATTTTTTTAGTATTTTCATTTTTTTCCATTATAGTTGATTTACAGTATTCTGTCAGTTTTCTACTGTACAGCAAATTGACCCTGTCACACATATGTATATATTCTTTTTTTTCACATTATCCTCCATCATGCGCCATCATAAGTGACTAGATACAGATCCCAGTACTATACAGCAGGACCTCATTGCTTATCCATTCCAAATACACTAGTTTGCATCTATTAACCCCAAATTCCCAATCCATCCCACTCCCTCCCTCTCCCCCTCCCCCTTGGCAACCACAAGTCTTTTCTCCAAGTCCATGAATTTCTTTTCTGTGGAAAGATTCATTTATGCCATATATTAGATCCTAGATATAAGTGATATTATATGGTATTTATCTTTCTCTTTCTGACTTACTTCACTTAGTATGAGAGTCTCTAGTTCCATCCATGTCACTGCAGATGGCATTATTTTGTTCTTTTTTATGGCTGAGTAGTATTCCATTGTGTATATATACCACATCTTCTTAATCCATTCATCTGTTGATGGACATCTAAGTTGTTTCTATGTCTTGGCTATTGTGAATAGTGCTGCAAAAAACATGTGGGTGTTTGTGTCTTTTTCAAGGAAAGCTTTGTCCAGATATATGCCCAAGAGTGGTATTGCTGGGTCATATGGTAGTTCTATATTTAGTTTTCTGAGATACCTCCATACTGTTTTCCATAGTGATGGTACCAACTTACATTCCCACCAACAGTGCAGGAGGGTTCCCTTTTCTCCACACCCCCTCTAGTATTTGTTATTTGTGGGCTTATTAATGATGACCATTCTGATTGGTGTGATTATTTCTTTAATAATCAGTGATGTTGAGCATTTTTTCATGTTCTTGTTGGCTGTCTGTATAGCTTCTTTGAAGAAATGTCTAGTCAGGTCTTTTGCCCATTTTACAATTGGGTGGTTTTTTTTTTTTTTTTTTTGCTGTTGATTTGCATAAGTTGTTTGTATACTTTAGATATTAAGCCCTTGTCAGTTGTATCATTTGAAACTATTTTCTCTCATTCCTTAGGTTGTCTTTTTGTTTTTTCTAAGGTCTCCTTTGCCATGCAAAAGCTTGTCGGTTTGATTAGGTGCCATTGGTTTATTTTTGCTTTTATTCCTGTTGCCTTGGGAGACTGACCTGAGAAAACGTTTGTAAGGGTGATGTCAGAGAATATTTTGCTTATGTTCTCTTCTAGGAGTTTGATGGTGTCTTGTCTTAGGTTTAAGTCTTTAAGCCATTTTTAGTTTATTTTTGTGCGTGGTATGAGGATGTGTTCCAGTTTCATTGATTTACATGCGACCGTCCAGATTTCCCAGCACAACTTAGCAAAAAGACTGTCTTTTCCCCATTTTATATTCTTGCCTCCTTTGTCAAAGATTAATTGACCGTAGGTGTCTGGGTTTATTTCTGGGTTCTCTATTCTGTTCTATTGGTCTGTATGTCTGTTTTGGTACCAGTACCACACTGTCTTGATTACTGTAGCTTTGTAATATTGCCTGAAATCTGGTAGAGTTATGCCTCCTGCTTGGTTTTTGTTCCTCAGAATTGCTTTGGCAATTCTGGGTCTTCTGTGGTTCCATATAAATTTTTGGATTATTTGTTGCAGTTCTGTGAAAAATGTCATGGGTAATTTGATAGGGATTGTATTGGATCTGTAGATTGCTTTGGATAGCTACCTTTTAGCAATACCCTCTAACAAATTTCAAGAATGGATTTGGGAGTAGGGAGGAGTGAGAGGAAGTTTCTGGAGGAAGAGAGACAAGTGGGAGAATGACTATTTTGCAACAACTTGAGTGAGAAATAACAAAGCCTAAACTAAAAGCTGTAGAGAACGGGACAGATTTTATAGGTAGGAAGATAAAATAGATTAGATTTGGTGACATGAGAAAGAAGGACAAAGGGTTTTACAGGGGATTCTGTCACTGGATGGAGAATTAGAATGTAGAGGTTTCAAGGATTTTGTGTCTGAACAGAGAGATCATCTCTGAATGTGATTAGTATGGGTGAGCTGGCAGCCTAGGGTCCAGTGCCAACATGAACAAGAGGCTTTCCCTTGGCACTCCTTGCTTTCAGGCTAAATCTAACTTTTTCTCTCTCCCAACTAACCTAGTTGAGAACTTTGGTTTCTCCCCCATACTTCCATGTTAATCTGTCAGAGGTTCCCAACTAAGGATAGGTCTCCTTTAAGTTTTCTCTTTTCCCTTTGAACATTAGCTGGTTTCCTCTAACTCAGTGCTTCATATCAGGATTCCTGCTGAATCCTACAGGAAAACCCCTCCTCTTTGGGGACTCTTCATTGAGCCACAAGACAAGATTGTTTGTTGGCTCGGGACATATTTTGAAAAGTTTATAGAAACAGGGACCTATACCAGGAGAATTTTCCAGAATTGGGTTCACTTTAAGGTGTATCTTGAAATAAGCCACAAAGAACTGAAGGGGATATTTGATCAGTATTAAGCCAGTTAGAACATAGTCTCATTTTAGTACAAGAGGTTCACTTTCCCATGAAATTTCAAATTTTGGGTTCCCATCAGAGAATCCTCAGCATATGGTCCTTTGGCTTCCTTGGAGTATAGAGACAGAGGGAGAGCTAGTGCACTTTGTGGACTGAACTGGGACATATATAAGCGGATACTAGTTCAAGACCAGCTTAGTGCTAAATCTGGGAGCTGGGACTTTGACTCGGCAGTGGACCTATAATAAACTGCTTTGTTTATGAGTTTTTGATCATTTGCCCCTGGAATGGAAATGGGGCCACAAGCTTTGGAGGTGTAGTCTGGAGACCTAACCATTTAGCTAGGCAGTCCTGAAGAGTTTTATCAGCTCTTTATATTCATGTTTTTTCTAATCAAGGATGATACTTGACCTGGTTGTAGAACTTAAATTTGTCAGCAGTTTGTGACTCCTTAGGCCTGCCTTGCAGCTTGTCAAGTCGGATTTAGCCTCCGTAGCAGCAATGTCTTAGCACATCAGTAAAGGAAATACATCTCTGCCAGGTTCCTCACTCCCCTAAGGGGGCATGTTCCTGAGGGAAGGAGAACTGCCTCCCTTTCCCATTATTCTCTGCTGCATGTAATTTCTGAGTAGTTTATAGAGGACATAATTCTACAGGGGGGAAAAACTTTCCTCTGCCACTGGAACAAACCATTTTCCTCATGAAACAGATCTCAGCTGTGTGACCACATACCACAGTCTCATTGTGTTGTTTCTGACTTTACTCAGTGGGAAAGAAGGAAGAGTCACAAGCTTACTCCTGCGTAAGTCAGACTTGGGTTCCACCTATCCTTTGTACCCTGTATATGTGATTGTTAACACTGGAGATAAGGTAGGCATCTGCTGGTTTTGACCCAGGCACTCTTTGGCAGTGACACCTGAAAAGGCAGGCCAGGTTTGGAGCAGGCATCTCCTTTTCTTCCGGACCATTTGTATCTGGCTGGTTTTGTTTGATAGGAAAGAATTGTGATTGGTGAACCCTTCCTCCAGGATTCTTGTGACACCAGTCAGATGCTTTAGCTGAAGATGAATTTTGTGTACCAGGTGGTCTTCTGACTAACCCACCCATTCAGTTCCCCTTTGGAGCTCCTGCAGCTCTGAACCTTCCCACAACTCTGCGTGAGTGTCAGTGTCTCATGTTGAATTTCCATCTTGACTCATCTGTCTCTAGGCGAAGATCCCTGCAAAGATTTAAATTGGGAACCAGACCTTGAGAATATCTGTTCAAGAGCATTTCACAGCTTCTGGATAAATGCCTTTTCCTTCTTAACCCAATCTGTTTTTCTAATTCTGCCCAACTAGCTGTTGAACAGCCCTGCTTTGAGGAAGCTTCCCAGCTAAGGTGGATACTCAGCTAATTCTTACCTCTAAAATGCACCCCTATTATTTTTAGCCTATAGAGGATTCCCAAGAGACAGATTCACTGTGACAAGGAAGCTGCAGTTTGCTCACCCGGCTCAGAAGACAGAAATTGTGTCTATCCCAAAAGGCTAGTCCACTAAGGAGGTCTGATTGTCCTTTGGTCATAGCATGTCTGGCGTTCTCTGGGCCCTCTTGAACAGTGACAGAAGGAGCCTCTTTTTCACTGAATTTATAGTGACTGCTATTTACCACTTTCCCACTCATTCTCTTTCTTTCTTTTGCTGAAACATGGGGATGTGGAAAGATGCAAAGGTAATTTATGGTCCAAGCCATATGAGCACCCTTGTTAAGTTAAAAGACTAGGCGTTCCCTTCGTGGCTCAGTGGTTAAGGAATCCGACTAAGAACCATGAGGTTGCGGTTTCGATCCCTGGCCTTGCTCAGTGGGTTAAGAATCCGGCGTTGCCGTGAGCTGTGGTATAGGTTGCAGACGCGGCTCGGATCCTGCGTTGCTGTGGCTGTGGTGAAGGCCGGCAGCTACAGCTCCAGTTAGACCCCTAGCCTGGGAAGCTCCACATGCCGCAGGTGCGGCTCTACATAAAAGGCAAAAAGACAAAAAAAAAAAAAAAAGTTAAAAGACTAGAACTGAAGGTAGCAGATTTGTTGTGCCTCGTGTCCTAAATACGTTTCCTCTTATCAGAGTCTTTGTTCTTCTGGAAAACCCAAACTGCTTAGAAGATGAGCTGAATCTGTGCTTGCCTAGGCAGAGGGACTAGGCAGGGTCACATTAGACTCAGTTACAGCCTTTGGAGGCCTTGGCCATGTCCTGGAGCCATTAGTGAATGAGGCAGGGAGAAGTAGGTTCTTTGAACACTGTCCTACCTCTGAGAATCTTCCCCAGTCTTGAGAGTTTGAGTTTCTTCTCAGTCTAGGAAGCTCAGACCCAAACCTGCTTGTGACTGCCACTGCTCTGAGCTCTTTATGAGTAGCTGAAGAGTTGGAGGAGGGAATTCTGTTTTAATTGGTCTTCCATATATTTCTCGTTTTAAACCCTTTACCACTTTCTCCTGGCTGAAATATAGGGAGCTCCATGGTAAAATTTTTTGTGACTTACACTGCAATTTGACAGTTTTCAAGTTTTTTTTTTCTTTCTGTATTTAGATGTGATTATGGTTGCGCTGTCAGCCCTTATCTCTTCTGTCATCCAGCCAGCTCCTGACTGGGTTAGGAGATATTTGCTCTGCTGTCAGTGTTGGCTGCATAATGAGGTGGATGGCTAAGAAATGGGTTGTGTAGTGTCTCTTGGAATCTAAATTTTCCTCCTTGGTTGAGGGGGAAGCAATGTTATTGGAATAAGGCAGTAGGGAGGCAAATGTTGGCTCTGGAATCAAAGCTTTCTCCTCAGGATCTTGGATAAGTCAAGGGAATCGTTCTTAATTTAAAAGCTTGTTTTATCTACTGTATAGGGCTGCCTGTTCTGCAGTGACAGATTCTAGGGTGGCCCCCATAGACTGACTACCTGGTTCCTGTCAAATAGGGCCATATTCTGTTGTGCACTGTCAGGACGAATGTTGCAGGGCAGCAGAAGGAGCAAGGTTTGAGAGCTGTGTTTGGGCATGATGGGTGAATCAAACTTGCCCACCTGTTGTCAGCCTCAGTGAGAGGAGGGAGGCCTATCTCATTAGATCAGACTCAGAGGAGGTAGAGTAGGAATGGCTTCACTGATTGTTACTAGCTGACCGAAGTTCTATATTGCGAAGAATCCTGAGATCTCTGCGTTCAAATAGTGTTTTCCCTGTCCTGTGGTTGCAGAGTAGAAAAGATATATTTCATGTTTTTGGCTCTTAAATGCTCCAGGGCTTCAAGTGTCCCTCATTTATGTTTGTCATTATGTTGCCATGAAAGACTAGATTGATCATTGAGGATAAGGACATTTAATTTCCTGATGAGTCCTAACTAGAATTGTTGAATTTTTAGGAATTAAGGCCACATGAGAGCCACCTGACTAGCAAGTCTCCAGGGAGATGGGGCTGCAACTGGCAAAGAAGAAGTAGGAAATCTGAGACCATGAAACCAGGGGCCTGAACCTTATGCAGCTTTAGGTAAACAGGATGTCACTTTAGGTTATTTAGTTCCTAATACTGGATTCCAAAACCATCCATGGTGCTGACTTCTGCAGTAGAGTGTCTCTCTCAGCCCACCAGTTTCCCCTACTTCTGTCTAATCATTGCCTTGGCATAGGAGTTCTTGTTTTCCAGTTGGTTCTCTTGCTATGGTTGTTTAGGAAGAATTGGGCTAGGTATCTACTCTGAGAACATGGTGTTATTTGATGTTAACTATACTTGGGTACTTTACCTGTTCTCTAGACTTGCCAAATGCAGACAGAGGATTATATACGTATAAAAACAAACAAATTATAAACTAAAAATGAAACCAAAAAAGCCTAGAGCTTGTCTCAGTGTAAGGGGAGACTCCCTTTGTATTATGCTCTGGCAGTTTCTTGCTCTGTTCTGTCTTCCCTCTGAGACTGGGAGCTCCTCAGAGTATAGGGCTCTGTCTTATATCTCTTTATATCCTATAGCCTAGACATGAGAGAGGTGGATAGCAGAGGAAAAGAAAGGAGGGGGAGAAGAACAAGGGGAAGAAATGGGGGAGGGGAGAGAGTAAGATCTATATTTAGGGAAAGGGAGAGACACTCAACAAGGGTGTGTGAGTGAGCTTGCTGGCGAGGTTCGTGTGTGCGTGAGTGTGCTGGGAAAGGGGGTGTGTGCACCAGGAACGTGTGAGGAGGGCTGGTGCCCTATGGGAGGTTGCAGGCAGGAAGCAGCTGGAGAGGAGGAGGAGCAGCAGCAGGAGCAGTAGCTGCCCTGCTTTCTGTCTCAGTCTCAAAGCCTGGAATTGATTGAGTTAGAATTCCACGTCCAGTTGAAGTTTGGCTGCTATTGCCTTCAGCAGGCTGGTCGTCAGAATCCCCCTCAGCAGAGAGGTGTGGACCAGATTGGATTCCTAGATTTGCAGCCAGCGAGACTCCTGCCCAGCCCTTCACTGAGGGGATTTCTCTGCCGAGCATTGTTCCTATCATCAACTTTGCGCCGTGGAGCCAGCCAGCTGGGTGCAGCTGAGAATAATAGCTCCTTGACTCTGTCTGTTGGGCAAGCAGCTGTGCTGTGGCTTAGAAAGTTCATCCTGTGGCTTCTCTGTCAAACCAAGGATTGCTTCTGAATGGATTTCCTTTTAAAAACAGCACTTGCTTTCTAAAACTTGAGAATTTGTGGTTTAATGTATTTTTTTTTTCTTTTCATTTCCTTAACTCTTATTTTGATTGCAGCAATAAGGTAAGTGGTATTGAATGTATGACTGACTCTGAACGACAAGCAGGGACAAAAGCAAAGCATTTGTGGGTGGAATATGGAGCAGCTACATTAATTACATAACTGCTTGAGCCAACTTGCTGGTGGGGGGTCATTATAATGAGTAAAAAACAGCATACTCAGCACTGAGGGTAGAATCTTCACATGCACATTTTTATTTGCTGTTAATCTGACCATCCATTCTTGCTTGGTACTCTCCTGTATGTATATAAATAACCCATCCACCCCTTTGGATATGTGCATACCTGTTTACAAATAACCTGTTTCTCCCTCTTGATTTGTCCATGTGTTTATAAATAACCTGTCCATTCCTCCTGTGTGTGTGTGTGTATATATATGTGTGTGTATATATATATAGACAATTCATTCATTCATCTTATATAAATACACACAAGCCATTTTTCCTTCCATGTGTATACGTATATAGATATAACCTGCCCCCTTTTCATGCATGTATGCATGAACCCAGGTAACCTTCCTATTCTTGTATAGACCTGTATATATTCAGAAATCTTTCCATTTTCCAGTGTGAGAGTGTATGTGTGTGATACTGTCCTTTTATCTAATGTATTAATTCATGCTCCTTGTATACATATTCCATATAAATAGGAAGGTCATCTTGAGTTTTCTCAGTCTGAACAGTGTACACACATAGGCAACAGATAATGTGTTCATTTGTGTCAGGCACATACGGTGAAAAGAGCCCTAACTTTGTAGACTGAGGACCCACTTTTAAGTCCTAGCTGTACTCAGTGACCTTGGTCAAGTAACTTAGCCTCTCTGAGCCTCATTTTTCTCATTTATGAAATTAGAATAGTAAGCCTTTCCTTCTACCTTGCAGGGTTGTTGTGATGATAAAATAGGAATCTTGTACACTGTAAACTTCTAAAAATATATAATTTTGCTATTGTTATGTGTCCCTCTAGTGTAAGTTGTGTAGGATAGCATACCTTTGACCCAGCTGCACTGAGATTATGCTCTTGTCTGTGAGAAGTCTCTAAGTCTTCCCTGGGAAGGTGTGAAGGTGTAGTGTCTCTTGGAGTAACTGGGTTTATCTTGCGGTTTTACCCAGAGTACTAGACAGAACCTGCATAGTGCTACAGAGTATCTAGAAAGGGTCAGCTTGAGAGAGAAAAGTTCTGATCCTCTGCAGCTTGGGACCTTACTACTTTGTTCTTTGTAGCCCTGAGAAGGATTGAACCTGTCACAAACTGGAAATATGCTGCTTCCAGCTAGAATCAAAGTGAGCAGGTTAAAGGAAGAGTGAAAGAGCAGAACATTCTACTGCCCCCGAGATGACAGTCTGCTCTTTGCAGTGAGCATCTACTGCCATGTTTTGAAGGCTCTCCGGAGTGTCCTCGGCCCTAACCTTCTAAAACTATGCTATTCAATATAGTAACCACCAGCCACATATGGTTGTTGAGTACTCGAAGAATGGCTAGTCTAAACTGAGATGTGCTATAAATGTAAGATACATGCTAGGGTTCAAGGACTCCGTATTAAAAAATAGAATGCAAATATATGATAATATTTTATATTGATTACATGTTGAAAGCATATCTTGGATAATGGGTTGAATAAAATAAAATTAATTTCACCTGTTTCTTTTTACTTTTGATGTAACTATTAGAAATTTTTAAATTGTATATGTGGCTCACATTATATTTCTGTTGAACATTGCTGTTCTAGACCCATCATCAGCATAAGAATCAGGGCAGCTCTGCTAGCTGGAGAGCAAATGGAAGCCCCAAAGTGACAACTCTAGGTATGACAGGAACCATGCTTTGTCTCTTTCTGTCAATCTCAAATGCTAGAGAGATACCAGCTAATTGACAGTCTGGCAGAGACTGGTGCTGCCACTACCTTCTTTATTTGTCCTGAGTGAGTACCCCCAAGTTGCAAGTGTATTTGGGGAGAGGTTTCCAACTTAATTTTACAATAAAAGAGGGGTAGTAAGCCATCAATCTAGAAGAAAACCTAGAGCTCAAAGGCAGCACGTTGTTAGGAAAACAGAAGTGGACTAGAAAGTAGACTTGGATTCTAAATCAGCTCTGCCATCGCTTGTTTATTCTTTTTGTGGCATTGAATTCTCACTGTGTGCCAGGCCATAGGCTTGGCAGAGTAATGCTAGGTCCTGGGAATTAAACAAATAAGGTTCAGCCTTCAGTGTAATGGGATTCATCCCCACTTTGGGTCCTTAAGCAAGAACCTTGCATTTAGGTGTCTGCCAAAGAAAACAGATTAACAATAAGGATGTCATCCTAGGTCAAGTATTATAAAAGTGGGCTTTTGAGAAGCCAGAATAGCTGCCCTGCCAGAGACGTTCAAATTTAAAACTTAGAAAAACATTATGATAGTCAAACAAAACTACTCCGTAGGCTAGATTACAATGTAGTATGAGATTCCACACTTTTACATTCTCTTAAGAGAATGCTTCTAAATTCTCTTTTTATTCTTGCAACTCCAGCATTTTCTGATTTTGTTTCTGGATCCTTTTATTCAATGGCAAGATTTTTTTTGTTTTATTTTGAGCACCATATGTGCCAGGCACTGTACTAGATGCTAGAGATACAGCAACAAAGAAATCAGAGTCCCTTCTTGCATTCTATGATAGAAGTAGGGGAGAGAGACAGATAATAAATATACGGTCTATCAGATGGTAATAAGTTCTATGAAGAAATTAAAGCAGAGTAAGGGGATAGAGAGTGTGGAGTTTTGGGGGGTGGGGCAGGGTTAAGAGAGTGTCCAGGGCTAGATTCCTACTCACATGCCTTCTTCAGTCTACTGACAAGAGCCACAAGTAGAAGGGGAAAATGAGCATGATGAATGCTTAAGAAAAAAATTATTCTGGTACTTGTTAAAAATGGTAAGACAGACTTTATTCAGGGGGACTCTTACTTTGGGTTTGTAATAAGGGAAAGAGATTAAGTACAACTCTGAATACAAGCATAAAGTGGGAGTTTATAGCCAGGGAACAGGATGAGTATCAGTGGATGGAAAATTACTAAGAGGAAACGTCAGGAGTAGGGGGACATCTGGCTAAACTGACTTGACAGGATTTTTACTGGAGTCAGGCCAGGGTGGGGGATAAGAAATTTGGTTTTATATCAAAGTTGGGGAAATTTTCACTAAACTGACCCGGCAAGAATCTTGGAAAAACTGGACTGAAGAGAGCCCAAGATTAAAGGCCTAGTCAGAAAGAGGACTCAGGAGCATGACTCAAGTTTGGTCAGAGAGAGTCTTTGTCATGTCATCAGATTCTGGGCATGTATGTATTTGTTTAATGGTTTGTTATAATCTTTGGTATAATAACCCTGGTACTGCTGAAAGGGAGTCCTGGAAAGGGCAAAGAATACCCAGCTCTCCTGACTGGAATTCAGTTTTCATTCTAAATTCTTGAAGGCTGCATCCTCTTTCATGCTACTGTACATTCCCTGAGGTTCTGTCTCTCTTGGATATGATGCTTGAGCTTTTCTCCTTTGCCGTGTCCAAATTCTGGCCTGTAAATGGGGTTCCTCCTCAGGCAGGTGAGGAGGGATGGCAAGTCCTAGGAAGTGCAGTATAGGGACCTTGCTACTAATCATTTAATTTAGAGCATTCTTTATTCCCTTTGGCTCATCTCACTTTTCAGACCTTGAGAACCTGATTATTTTCTGTGACAAGATTCTCTATAAGCATTGATTCTTTACCAAAGATTAATATCCTAAGGGTACCCCTACCTTCTGTGGCTCTAGAAATCCATTTGCCATCATATTAGATATACACAACATAATTGGTAAATGGCCCAGGAGTGATCTGATCTTTTGGTAGAGGCGGGGTGGGTCGGAGGTTCAAAGCTCTTGGCTTTCTACCTTCTGGGCTTGTTTCATACAAAATGAGAGACTGCTTGATATATGTACAAAGAGTCCTGGCCTATTCCCGGAGGTCCCTCAGTTGTTTCCTCCAAGCCAAGATTTGACTCAGAAGCAGTTTTACAAGGAATCCTTACTTTTCCAGTAATATTTATCTAATAAGTCAGAGAGAGATGAAAGAATCAGCCATTTCAGAAAACTGAAGGGTTTTTTCCTGACTTTTTTTGATAGGCTGTTGCTGATGTGGTATGACTTAAGGGATCCTCTCCCTCAGCTTTCCAACATGAAGCTTTATTCCTTTTAATTAATTTGTTTTGTTTTGGTATGTTTGGTTTCCAAAAGCAGATATCCCTTGAAATGCTGCCTTATTTTTCCCAGCCTTAGGCATTCCTTAGGAAGAGATTGCAGAAAGGTAATATCATTTTTTGAGAGTGTATGTATGAAATTTGGAGAGCTGACTAGAGTGGATAAGCCAACAGGGTACCTTGAAGGAAACCAGAGGGCTAGTTTTGAGCTCGTTGGACCCCACGGCCTCCTTATGCGATCCCAGCTCAAATATTACTTCTTCTCCATGGCCTTTCCTGTCCTGGTTTGCTGGGCTTCTTCCCATTCCCTACTCCTGGAATTAAATGCTCACTTTTTTTTTTTTTTAGAACTGCACCCGGCATATGGAGGTTCCCAGACTAGGGATCAAATTGGAGCTGCAGCTGCCAGCCACAGCAACATGGGATCCGAGCTGAGTCTACAACCTACACCACAGCTCATGGTGACGCCAGGTCCTTAACCCACTGAGTGAGGTCAGGGATCGAACCCACATCCTTATGGATACTAGTCGGATTAATTACTTACTGCTGAGCCACAACAGGAACTCCTAAATGCTCACTTTTTATTACAACTTCTATTAAAACATGTATCATTTTATTTTGTGATCGTTTGTATGCCTAATTTTGTCTCCAAACTTTAGTATGTTAGGGAGCAGGAACTATGTCTTGTATCTCTAGCATATAACTTAGTGCCTGGTACATCGACTGAATTGATTTAGAGGTCAAACTGTTCTTCTCATACTTTGGCCCTTGTTAATTTCATTCCTGTGGACAGTAGTAGCAAAGAGAGGCTGAAGAAGGAGGTGCCCTTGAATTGGGCCGCCTGGTTCTGTGGGTTGGCTCATTCTGGCTCCTAGTATCCTGTTGTGTTCTGAGCAAAGTAACTGGTTAATCCTCTGGGCATCACATTAAGCTCTGTCTCCTGTTTCAAAATCTAAGTATCTGGATGACTGAGTAGGGAACCCGTGTCTCTAGGAGGTAATTCTTTTTTCTTTTTTTTTTGTCTTTTGTCATTTTAGGGCTGCACTGGGGCATATGGAGGTTCCCAGGCTAGGGGTCCAATCTGAGCTGTAGCCGCCGGCCGACACCACAGCCACAGCAACACGGGATCTGAGCCGCGTCTGCAACCTACACCACAGCTCACGGCAACGCCGGATTCTTAACCCACTGAGCGATGCCAGGGAATGAACCTGCAACCTCATGGTTCCTAGTCGGATACGTTAACCTGAGCCACGACGGGAACTCCTAGAAGATACTTCTTAGGTCTAGAGTTCTTCTGGAGACAGTGGCTACCAATTCAAAAGAAGGTCTTGGAGGATTTTGTTTGTTTAATGTGGAAGCCAGCATCTTTATTTGAGGATGGGAGGAGTTACTATGGGAGCGCTAGCTGAAAATTTCCTATTTGTCATCAATATAGGAAACCAGGCAGCTCTGCCTTTAGTCCTTCAGGGCACCATAGGAAAGAACTCCAAACACAGTGGCTGTGCCATTTGTCCCCTGTTTGGCTGACCAGCCAGTGTTGTAGGCACCTCACTCTTGGAGGGGAACCTGGTGAGACTCTCCAGGAAATTAGGCCAAGCCTACCTGGAATACTGATTTGAGGGCAGAAGCAAATAGGCCCAGAGTTAACCTGGCCTGCACTGATGTAGTAGTGGAGAGTCAGCTTTATTTGTTCCTGAAAAACTGCCTCTTCTGGACCAAAGTACTACTGGCCTTGGAGGACCTGGCAATGAGTTCTGGGCATCACTATCATTTGAAAGGAAAAGCTTGTCTTCTGTAGCTATTTTTTCCTTCCTCATGCTTTCAGGCTGCCTGAGGGAGGATGGAAAGCCACCTGTCATCTGAATGAAATGTTGGGGGTACATGTTTTGCTCCCCTCTTTAATTACCTTAAAAAGAAAACTTGTAGAAGAAAGGACTAACAAAGAAGGACACTGAAGGAGTTCCCTTTGTGACCAGCGGTAATGAACCCAACTAGCATCCATGAGGTTGCAGGTTGGATCCCTGACCTCGCTCAGTGGGTTAAGAATCCAGCATTGCCAAGAGCTGTAGTGTAGGTCGCAGACTCTGCTTGGATCAGAGCACTCAGCTCAGATCTTGCTGTGCTCTGGCATAGACTGGCAACTGCAACTCCAATTTGACCCCAAGCCTGGGAACTTCCATATGCCACGGGTGTGGCCATTAAAAAAAGAAGAAGAAGGACACTATAAGGGTAGGGTTCTAGACACTGCTGCAGACTGTTGAGGAGACTGGGAAAGGTAGAGGTCTGGGGCTAGGATAGAAGTCATGGTTCACTCAAATCAAACCATTTAAGGCAATTGCACACTTGGCTTAGATACTGGTTTCCCTGCTTCGTTGTTTCAGGGACTTCATTGTCTCAGGAATATGTCAGTAATAACAACACTGCAGTGCTTTACAGTTCACTAGTGTCTCATTTTAGCTTTATAATATTCTTGTGACTATCTCCCCCGCCTTACAGACAAGGAAACTAAGAGGTCACGTTTTTAATCCAAGGTCACTGGTGAAGCAAGACCCAAAGTTAAGTCTCTGGGTTCTCAGTCTAGTAAGTGGCATTTGCTGGTGGCTTTACGTGGTCATACACAGCGTTTCCATTATGGTTTAGTAAGCAGTCTTTCTTCTTTGAGACAGACTTGAAAGGCTAATTGCTAACTCTAGTCCACCAGGGTAGCGATGTTGTTCAAAGCTGGTACCAAGTGCCAAGACCAAATCAAGGGTACCCAGACCTTGCACAATTGGGGAGATAAGAAAGGAGTGGCTTTGGAAATATAGATTTTGTATTTGTGGGAGGAGAGAAGGAAGAAATTGATGAGTCATTCCTAGAATTGGAGGCTTTGCTGTCTAGGCAGCTGGACAGTAAGCCCAAGCCCCAGGAGTTGTGGTTCTGCACATAAAGCATCCTTTCTCTTCCCTCCTGCCCCCCACCCCCACTCACACACTCACTAGGCTGATTTGGCCACATTAGGAGTACGGCTGATCCTGGCCCCTTGAAACATTGGAGTAAAGCGTTAATGCCTAAAAAGTAATAATTGGGCCTCTTCTGTGCCTCACAGGATGGGTAGGATTCTTAGAAGAGGAATTTCGAGATGAAGTAGAGTTTTTACATGAGCTAGAGAGAAGAAGGGAAGAATGAATTGGGAATTAATCTAGTGTCTGTCTCTTGATTCTTAGCCTAGTTATTTCCAGTAAAAAGGGTCAGCTTCATCTTTATCTCAAATCTTGTGACTCATTCTTCTTATTCTTCCTAGTCTGGAGAAACACAGTGCTCTTAACTTTCAGACCCACAGGCTGTACTTGGTAGCTTTTCCTGAATATGAGTTGCAGTGGGAACAGTCAACATGTGTACTTCACAGGCAGTTTTTGCCTTTTAGAGTTAACATGAGTACTGGGAAAAGAGGGCAGGGGTTTAGAAGATTCAGAACTCGGAGTTCCCGTTGTGACTCAGCACTTAACAAATCCGACTAGGAACCATGAGGTTTTGGGTTCAATCCCTGGCATCGCTCAGTGGGTTAAGGATCCAGCATTGCCGTGAGCTGTGGTGTAGGTCTCAGACATAACTCGGATCCCAAGTTGCTGTGGCTGTGGCATCAGCCAGCGGCTATAGCTCCAATTAGACCCCTAGCCTAGGAACCTCCATATGCCGTGGGTGTGGCCCTAGAAAAGACAAAAAAAAAAAAAAAAGAATCAGAAATCTAGGTCACATCTAGAAACTGAAGAAATTATCTCTGATTGAAGAACGTGAAGTGTAGCCTATATCCTACCAACCCATTTTACCTAGCAGAGCCAGAGAGTACTGGCAGTCCTGTGCATTCCTGGGCTCTCTGCTTCATCCTTTGTATTATATACTCTGCTTCTTCCCTACATTCTGCATGTTCCCTGTAAAAAGGTCGTGGATGCCCACCTCATATAAAATAGCAGTCATCTCTGCTTCTGTAGTACTAGTAGCTTAGGGAGTAGGGGCAAGACTGGTAGTGGGTCTTTTTTCACCTTTTTGGAGAACAGTAAAGCACCCTAGAGCCCTCTGTAGCATAACCAACCCTCGACTTGCCCCATATATCATTCTCTCCAGGCCTATCGGAGCACTAGAGCAACCCTCCATAAATCCAGCAGTGGACCGTGCTAGGAAATCACTTTACCCTCATGGTCCTTTCTCCAAGTAAAGGGTTGTGGTGCCTAAACAAAGGGAAAACATTTTGTACTATAAGCACAAGCAGGAGCAAACCTTTGAGTAGTTGATTCTTCAGAATGACAAACTGTGGGGGACAAACAGAAAGAAAGAAACATTGCATGTCTTGTCTTTTACTGTGTATGTGATTTGAGCTTTGGTGGTTAAGCATCTATTTGTTCATTCCTGAGCCATACCCTCATGTTGAATTTGTAAAGGTTCAGTCATTGACCTCACCCCACCTACTTCCCAGCAGTTTGTCTCAATCCTGTTGCCTCTAGTTACTTGTTCAGAACACAAGGACTTGATTTGATCTTACATCAAAACTGATGGAACGCCAAGGAGAGAAAATTGACTGCCTATAGCCTTTAAGGCTAGCATTGGGAGGCAGGTCATAACTGACTCCTACCATTATAGAAGGTACTGTTCTTATTCCTGCTTGACAGCTTGATTCATATTAAAGTTACCCTGCTGCTTTCTGACCCAAGTGCACTATTTTCCTTTTTCACTAGTTGCAGGATAAGAGTCAAACCAGGATCCAGGGACATGTGCCAGGTTTGGAGACCACACATACGACCATCCCAGGCAGCACTGCGGGCCAAGCCTAAGGCATCAGCCAGCAATAATTGCTAAAAATAGACTGAAAAGAGCAGGTCAGGGTATTGGCTTCTAACATAATCTCTGTTAACCATCCTGACCAGAAACAAGAGGAAGAAGGCAAGAATCCCTCAGACCCAGAGGGAGAAAATGAAGCGATTGTTGCAAGAGTCAGAGGAAGAAATCATGGTCACTTTGGGACCTTCTTCCAGGCTTTCCCCAGATAAGGCTAAGGCAGAAACTCTTTGTGGCATCAAAAACAAGTCCTCAGGCCCTGCTGGATCCTTACCAGAGGACAACTTCCTGCCCTCAAGCTGTGGGTCAGTAGCCTCAGCCACTGACAGGGATAGAGATGGGGGCCTGGCCCAACATTGCAGCTTTGGGCAGCAGGCCAGTAGCCAGCTTCCTCTGGACTCCACTGCTTGTGTTTCAGGGTCTGGCTCTCAAGACCTCTCATCTGCCAGCAATACCACAAGCTGTCAAGAGCCGTCAGAGAAGGATCAAGCCAAGCCCCTTTTGTCCAGAGACCCTGGCCAGGGCTGCAGCCGTGAACAACGAGAACCTTTGGGGGATATAGTGGACTATATCATCAGAGAGCTGCAAGGTATCAGCCGTCTCCAAACTGAGATTGCTGAGTTGCGGCAACACTTGAGCCAAGTCCGGGGTTCAGTGGATGAAGTCTCTAACTGTGTAGACTCAGTGCTGAGTGAAATAGAAGGCTTGCAGGTGGGCAGCAGCTCCCTGGCCAAGGTGTGTGGGGGAGGAAAGGCCCGGGAACCCCATGTGGACAGACCAAGTGAGGAAGCCATTCTGTATCTGTATGGACTTCCTGAGCAGGATGGGGAAAATACCATGGAGCTGGTGCATAGCTTCCTGGCCAAGCACCTCTGTGTTAATGGTCTACAGTGCAGCAGGCATATTAAGGAGGCTTACAGGGCAGGCAAAGCCCCAGCACCTAGGCCTACTGTTGTGAAGCTTGCAAATGTAGAGCACAGGGACCTCATATTGCAAAAATCCATCCTCTTGCAGAGTTTAGGGGTCCGGATTGCCACGAGAGAAGAACCAATCCAATCACAGTGCTATAAGAATCCCCAAAAGGAATCTCTTTCATTTTTGGAACAACTTCAGGATCATAATTCAAATTCTTTAAACCTGGATGAACCAGTTTTTCAGGTGGAAACAGGGAACAGAGGACCAATAACAGAAGCATATCAGATGAGGACTCAGAATCAACAGAGAGACCTCCAGACCCCTGAACAGCAAGGTGTTTGCTTCCTACCCAAGAACAGTTTAGCAAAGCCAAATGCTAAGTCTAAGCCAGGGGAAGAAGTAAAAGGAACATCAGGAACATCCCAAGTTCTCAGTGGCACCTGTGGCGAACTGACAGGGAGGGAGGCTTCTCTGTCCAAGTTCCATCAATTTGAGGAACGTTCCCTAGAGTTAATCTCAAAAGAGGAGAATTCTGGGAAATCTCAGGTTTTTAACCAGTGCAACCAAGGACTTGAGACATGTAAAGTAACAAGAATAGAAAACAACTGCAGTGACAGAAGTGAGGCCAACAGTTGCCTATCATTGTCTGGGTTGCTGAAGACAGAGGACAAACTCTTGGCCTGTGAAGCTGGGCTTGATATTCTGAGCACAAAGCAGCTAGAGGACCTTTTGACAGATAAGTCCAGAAGGTTTGCAACTCTGAGCTGTGATAGCATGATGGAAGAAATTATTATAGGGCCTGAGACTTTCAGTGACATGGTTCATATTGACTTGAATGAAGAGGAGGAATGTGCTGCTCAGGTTCTTAAAGATGTCTTTGACAAGTCCTCTTGTTTGGGTGGCTCGCAGGAAGATGAAGATGCAGAAATCAAGTTTTACCGCAGTAAACTGGGCCGAGCAATTCACCACTTTCGTTCGGCTTTGCAGGGAGTTTTTCAGAAGCTGGAAAACAGTGGGTCCATCACTCCTGAGGACCTGGAAAGCATTGAGAGTGGATCCCAGTCAGAGAACAGTGATAGACTTCTTGGGACACTGAGTTCAGGGGGAGCTCAGGATCTCTCAGTGGAGAGCCCTGGGAGTCAGGAGAGTGAGAGCTTGCTCAGTATGGTCTCTGGTGGAGTGGGCGTCTCGGTACAGGTAGACCAAACCTCGCAGGATCCCAGCAACATCTCTCTGGCTTCTAATAACTTGCCTCTTGCATATTCATCACCAGGTTTTGCCCTGGCTCCATGTCTGGGAAATGAAACTTGTTCCAGGCCTGAATCCCCCAAACAGGGGAGACTAAGCCTAGAGCAAGTGTGTGCAGAGACCATCTACCTCAACAAATGCATCGACAATTTTAAAAATGTTCTAAAAGAAAAAAGATTGAGACAGAAAAAACTTTTGCATGAGCTAGTACAGAAGACAGACCATCTCTCTGTAGAAGACATGCTACCAGGTATTCCAGGTCTCTATTTAATGGGTTCACAGCTGTCTGGGTCAGGCCAGCATGAGACAGTTTGGTGGTGAGTTTCACAAGGTAATGGGGGAGGTGCACAGCTTGACTCGGTCTCAATTACTGGACTATAGATTTTAAGCTAATCCTGTGAGAACTGGAATGAAAGAGTTCAAACGTAACAGGAAAGGAGTTCCTGTCCCTAGGAAACTGCCAGTTTATTGGGGGCAGAGTGCTTTAGAAAAATGCTTTTCAAAAGAAGGGGGAACATCTGGGCAAAAGTAGTTCAGAGCTGCAGGACCTTTAGGATATTCTGGTGTAAAGCAGTTGTAGGGTAGGAGGTAGGAATGGGGAAAAGAGGCATGTTTCTCACAGGAACTTGGGCAGCTGATGCAATGCTGCATTTTAACATGTTGCATTTTAAAATTATTTTCCATGGGTTTCTTGTTGAGATAAGATTGCTGTTTCTCCAGGAGCTGATGGGGCTTTTTCACCTTATGGGCCACTGTGGGAATTTCCCTTATCCCAGTGTGTCTTCTTGCTAACAATGGATTTGACAACACAGAACTTTATTTCTGACTTGGAACAGCCCAGGAACTGCTTGTAATGCTGGTCCTGCCCTATAGCCTCACTCTGCCCTCCATAGGTCATATTCCCTTTCTTCCACCTCTTGCTAAAGGCTGCTTCCCTAAGAGCTAGAGAATGAAATGGTTTTGGCTACAAAGAATGAGAGAACTTTTTTCTAGGCAGCATGGAGATATGTAGCTTTAAAATTACTTCTCTCAGTCAGGGAGTTTGGGGCTAGCAGATGCAAACTATTATATATAGAATGGATAAACAACAAGGTCCTACTGGATAGAACAGGGAACTATATTCAATATTCTATAATAAGCCATAATGGAAAAAGAGTAAAAATAAATAAGTAAATAAAATTATTCTCCCAATCAAAATTAAATTTATCCAAAGGTCATATGCTTTATTCATCTAATTTTAAATGTAAATGGGGTTGTCCTCTTATGCATATAACCTGATTAATCTTTCTAAGGGAAAGTTAAAATTATGAAACATATTGTGTTGGAAAACGTGTGAGAGAACAGGCACTCATACGTTGCTAGTGGGTTGGGAGTGGAAATTGATATAACCTCTAAGGAAGGCAACTGACAAAATTTATCAGAATTATATATATCCTTTGAGCCCCAGCACGATTCCAGGAATATATCCTGCAGGTACATTTTCACATGTAGAAGGGAACATATGTTCAAGACTATTTTTGAAGCATTGTTTTTAATAGTAAAGATTGAAAACAATCTAAATGTTCGTTAAGAAAGGCTAGTTAAATAATTTATTGGCACATCCAAACAATGCAATACAATACCATGCAGCTATGAAAAGGAAGAGGTACCTGTTTACCAAAATGGAAAGATATCTTTACATGAGAAAAAAAAAGGCGCAAACACTACGTATAAGATGCTTACATTTATAGAAAAAGGAGAAAGAGTACACACACAAACCACTGGTATCTGTTTGTATATGTATAGAATATCTAACAAAGATACATAAACTGGTATATGATTGTCCATGGGGAAAGGTATTAGGGGAAAAATTAATGCAATGAAAAGAGATTTTTTTACTGTATACTCATAATTTTTAGAATTTGAATCATATCTATGTAGTACCAAGTTATAAAACTAAATTTAAAAAATGAACAACTAAAATCATGTTCCTTTTAAATATCCCTAGAACTGCACTGTATAGCTTATCAAAAATGTCGAAATTCCTTCACTTGGCATTCAAGACCATTTCAGTTGGTCTCTAGTTTATATTCCCAGGCTTATCTTCCATTGTCCCACTATACTCCACCTACAAGTAAAATGCTGTCTCACAAATTTGCCTTGTACTTTGCTTTTAGCATATTCACATATACATGCTTCCTTCTAGTCTAAGATGCTATGTTCACTATATCAGCCTAGCAAAATTTGCTTAATTCTTCAACATACAGCCAAAATATCACCTCCTCCAGGAAGCTTTCTGTAGTTTGTCGATTGCAAGAGACTTCTCTCTCCTCTTAACTTTGCAGCCCCTTTTCTTTTTCCTTGGGCATTTAGAAATTATTACATTACAGCAACAATACAAACAACAAATATCAAAGCCATACTTCCTTATGGACTCCTTAAACCTTGGAAGCAGTAGATGTTAACGTGAGCATCCAGAGCACTGGAGACAGTTCCTCAAGTTTCAGAATTTCCCTTTTGAGCTGACATCCTTCTCGATGATACAGGAACTTGTGGTGCCCGTGGTAAGCAGGCGGTGGCAGCGGCAGAGATAATAAGAAGGAGGTTTTCTGAAACACCAGTAGGATATCAAGACAAAGTTCTGGATGCTTACCAAGACCCAGTCTGGTCTGTGGGCTACAGAGGGGGTGGTGGAGAGGGTGCTGGGCATCCTTTTGGTACCGGGTCCAGTCTAACTCTGGCACCATTCCATAGAGCAGGAGGAATAGAGCAAGGTACAGAAACACACAGGCTCACCTCTCTCCAACACACTCAGGTTATAGAGTCCGTAAAAGCAGTCACCCTAACCTGGTGAACTGATTCAGTAAAACAGTGATGCTACCAGAACAGAACATTTGAAAGAGTTTTCTTCAGTGCTCTACTTGAGACCTTTTAGGGCCTAAGTAGTATCTTACCACTAGTCTGAGTTATTTTTTTAACCCTTTTCCTTCTTTTTTTAGATGGGGGTGGGGTATATACCATGCGCTATTTTAAGTAATCATACATGTTTTACATTAAAATACAATTTTTTCGCTCTTACCAATACTAAGATAGCTTTTGTCAAGGCCATCAGGTGACCATCATATTGCCAGAACTTCTGGTCCACTTTTAGTTCTCTTAGTCAGTAACTTGACATAACTGATTACTTCTTTTTATTATAACAGCTTTTAGGGTGTTTATATACCGTAAAATGCACCCTTAAAATCCCTTAAAAATGTACAATTGTGTGGTTTTAGTGTATTCAGAGTTATGCAACCATCAATTCTAGAACTTTCATTTTTTAATTTTTTATAATGATTTTTATTTTTTCTATTATAGCTGCTTTACAGTGTTCTGTCAATTTTCTAATGTACAGCAAAGTGATCTAGTCACACATACACATATACAGCCTTTTTTCTCACATTATCATGCTCCATCATAAGCGACTAAATATAGTTTCCAGTGCTATGCAGCAGGATCCCATTGCTTATCCATTCCAAAGGCAATAGTTTGCAGCTATTAACCCCAGATTCCCAGACCATCCCACTCCCTCCCCCTCCCCCTTGGCAACCACATGATTTTCTTTTCTGTGGAAAGGTACATTTGTGCCATATATTAGATTCCAGATATAAGTGATATCATATGGTATTTGTCTTTCTCTTTCTGTCTTACTTCACTTAGTATGAGAGTCTCTAGTTCCATCCATGTTGCTGCAAATGACATTATTTTATAATTCTAGAACTTTTCCATCCCCCCAAAAGGTCCCCCTTATGTATTAACATCACTGTCCAGTCCACTTTGTCCCCAGCCTCTGGCAACTACTAATCCACTTTCTATTTCTATGACTTTGCTTCTTCTGGACATTGCATATAAATGGGTTTATATAATATATTGCCTTTACTGACTGGCTTCTTCAACTTAGCATAGTGTTTTCAAGATTGACCCATGTATCATGTATGGGTACTTCATTTCTTTTTGTGGTGGAATAATATTCCATTATATGGATGTGGCAGATTTTGTTCATCCATTTATCAGTGGGTGGACATTTGATTGATTGGGTGTTCTTGTTTTTGTTTCTTTCTTTGTTTGTTTTTGGCCATACCTGAGGCACATGGAAGTCCCTGGGCCAGGAATCAAATCTGATCTGCAGCTGTGACCTACAACACAGCTGTGGCAATGCCAGGTCTTTAACCTACTGGCAGGGCTGGGGATCAAACCTGTGCCACCACAAAGATGATGCCACATATTTAACCCATGGCGCAACAGCAGGAACTCCTGTTTTTTTTTTTTTAATTTTTTTATTATAGTTGATTTATAATATGCTGTCAATTTCAGGCTGAAATGTCTATTCAGGTCTTGTCCATTTTTCAACTGGGTTGTTGGCTTTTTTGCTGTTGAGTTGTATAAGTTGTTTGTATATCTTAGAGATTAAACCCTTGTCTGTTGCATCATACTTTATTCCATTCTTTTTGTTTTTTTATAGTTTCCTTTGCTGTGCAAAAGCTTGTCAGTTTGATTAGGTCCTATTGGTTTATTTTTGCTTTTATTTCTGTTGCTTTGAGAGACTGACCTGAGAAAACATTTGTAAGGTTGATATAAGAGAATATTTTGCCTATGTTCTCTCCTAGAAGTTTAATGGCGTCTTGTATTACATTTAAGTCTTTAAGCCATTTTTAGTTTATTTTTGTGCATAGTGTAAGGGTGTGTTCCAGTTTCATTGATTTACATGCAGCTGTCCAGTTTTCCCAGCACCACTAGCTGGAAGACTGTCTTTTTTCCATTTAATATTCTTGCCTCCTTTGTTGAAGATTAATTGACCCTAGGTGTCTGGGTTTATTTCTGGGTTCTCTATTCTGTTCCATTGGTCTATATGTCTGTTTTGGTACCAGTACCACACTGTCTTGATTACTGTAGCTTTGTAATATTGCCTGAAATCTGGTAGAGTTATGCCTCCTGCTTGGTTTTTGTTCCTCAGAATTGCTTTGGCAATTCTGGGTCTTCTGCGGTTCCATATAAATTTTTGGATTGTTTGTTGTAGTTCTGTGAAAAATGTCGTAGGTAATTTGATAGGGATTTTATTGACTCTGTAGATTGCTTTGGGTAATATGGCCATTTTTACAATATTAATTTTTCCAACCCAGGAGCATGTAATATCTTTCCATTTCTTTGATTCCTCTTTCATTTCCTTGATTAACATTTATAGTTCTCAGCATATAAGTCTTTCACTTCCTTGGTCAGGTTTATTCCCAAATATTTGATTTTTTGGGGGTGCAATTTTAAAAGGTATTGTATTTTTTTTATTCCTTTTCTAATATTTCATTGTTAGTATACAGAAATGGGACTGATTTCTGAATGTTAATCTTGTATCCTGCTGCTTTGCTGAATTTGTTGATCAGTTCGAGTAGTTTTTGGGTTGAGTCCTTAGGGTTTTCTGTATATAGTATCATGTCATCTGCACACAGTGACAATTTTACCTCTTCTCTTCTAATTTGGATACGTTTTATTTCTTCTGTTTGTCTCATTGCTGTGGCTAGAACTTCCAATATTGTGTTGAATAACAGTGGTGTGAGTGGGCATCCTTGTCTTGTTTCAGATTTTAGTGGGAAGGCTTTCAGCTTTTCACCATTGAGTATTACATTGGCTACGGGTTTGTCATAAATGGCTTTTATTATGTTAAAGTATGATCCCTCTATACCCACTTTGGTAAGCATTTTTATCATGAATGGATGTTGGACTTGGTCAAATGCTTTTTCTTCATCTATTGAGATGATCATGTGGTTTTCGACTTTTCTTTTGTTAATGTGGTGTATGACTTTGATTGATTTGTGTACGTTGAACCATCCTTGTGAACCTGGGATCAATACCACTTGGTTGTGGTGTGTGAACTTTTTCATATGTTGTTGGATTCGGTTGGCTAAAATTTTCTTGAGAATTTTTGCATCTATATTCATCAAATATATTGGCCTATAGTTTTCTTTTTTGGTGGTATCTTTGTCTGGTTTTGGTATTAGGGTGACGGTGACATCATAGAATGTCTTTGGGAGTATTCCTTCTTCTTCAACCTTTTCAAAAAGTTTAAGGAAGATGGATATAAGTTCTTTTTGTATGTTTAGTAGAATTCGCCTGTGAAGCCATCTGGTCCTGGACTTTTGTTTGTAGGGAATGTTTTTATGACATATTCCATTTCATTTCTAGTGATTGGTCTGTTCAGTTGACCTGTTTCTTCTTGATTCAGTTTTGGCAGGCTGTAAGTCTCTAGAAAGTTGTCCATTTCTTCTAGGTTGTCAAATTTGTTGGCATGCAATTGTTCATTGTATTCTCTTATGGTGTTTGTAATTCTGCAGTATTCATTGTGATTTCCCCTTTTTGAATTCTTATTTTGTTCATTTGGGTTTTTTCTCTCCTCTTCTTGGTGAGTCTGGCTAGAGGGTTGTCAATTTTGTTTACCTTTTCAAAGAATCAGTTCTTGGTTTTAATAATTTTTTTCTATTGTTTTTTGAATCTCTGTTTTATTGATTTCCTCTGTGATCTTTATGATTTCCTTCCTTCTGTTCACTTTAAGGTTTTGTTTGTTCTTCTTTTTCTAATTCATTAGATGGTGGGTTAAGTTGTTGATTTGAAAACAAATTAGTGACTTGGAAGAGAGAATAACAGAAATCACCCCATCAGGACAGCAACAGAAAACCAAATGAAAAAACATGAAAGCAATGTAAGAGATCTATGGGATAATATAAAGCAGGCCAATCTACGCATAATAGTTTATTGAGATTGTTGTGCAGCCATCACTGCCATGCAGTCTGCAGGACTTTTTCATCTTCTCCAGCCAGAAACTTCCTACCCATTAAACTAACTCCTCATTCTCTCCTCCCCCCATCCACTGGCAATCGTCATTGTATTTTCTATCTCTATAAATTTGACTGCTCTGGGTACTTCATATAATGTGTATTTGCAAAATATTTGTCCTTTTGTGTCTGGCTTATTTCACTTGGCATAATGTCTTCGAGGTTCATCTATATTGCAGCATATGTCAGAATTTCCTTCCTTTTTAAGGCTAAATAGTATTCAATTGTATATATATATGCTACAATTATTTTATCCAGTCATCCAACAGTGTACACTTGGGTTTCTTCTACTTTTTGGCTATTGCAACTAATACTGCCACAAACATGGGTGTACAAATATGTTTTGAATTCTTGCTTTCATTTCTTTTGGGTATATACCCAGAAGCGGCATTGCTAGATCATATGGTAATTCTGATTATTTTTGATGAATTGCTATATTATTTTCCACAACAGCTGTACCATTTTACATTCCCAACAACAGTGCACAAAAGCTCCAATTTCCCCACATCCTTCCTCAGTAACACTTGTTATTTCCTGGTTTTGTTTGTTTTGTGTTGTGTTGTTTTATAATAGCCATCATAGTGGGTACGAAGTAGAGTGTAAAAGTTTTAAATTTTGAAGTTCAGCTTATCTATTCTTGTGTTAGTTTTGCTTTTACTTTCATAGCTAAGAAACCATTTGTCTAAACATGGTCACAAATATTTATTGTTATATTTTTTTCTAAATGTTTCATAATTTTATTTAGCTCTTATGTGTAGGGCTATGATTCATTATTTTTTTAAATAAACTATTTTTGCTCTTCTCTTTATTTATTTATTTTACGGATGCATCCACAACCTATAGAGGTTCCCAGTCTAGGGGTCCAATTGGAGCTGTAGCTACTGGCCTGTGCCACGGGCATAGCAACATCAGACCTGAGCCACGTCTGCAACCTACACCATAGGTCACAGCAACGCTGGATCTTTAACCCACTGAGCAAGGCCAGGGATCGAACCTGCCTTTTCATGGATGCTAGTCAGAGTCGTTTCCTTTGGGCCATGACCATAACTCCCTATGATTCACTTTGAATTGATCTTTGTTTACGGTTTGAGATAGGGATCCAACTTCACTCTTTTTTTTTTTTAATAATGCTTTTTTTTTTTTTTTTTGTCTTTTTGCCTTTATGTAGAGCTGCACCTGCGGCATATGGAGATTCCCAGGCTAGGGGTCTAACAGGAGCTAAAGCCGCTGGGCTTCACCACAGCCACAGCAACGTGAGATCCAAGCCACGTCTGCAACCTACACCACAGCTCATGGCAATGCCGGATCCTTAACCCACTGAGCAAGGCCAGGGATTGAACCCGCAACCTCATGGTTCCTAGTCGGATTCGTTAACCACTGAGCCACGAAGGGAACTCCCAGCTTCACTCTTGAGCATGTGTATGTCTAGTTCTCCCAGAATTACTAGTTGAAAAAGAATATTCTGTATTCATCAAATCGTCAAAGAATCAATTGGCCATAAGTGTATGAGTTTATTTTTGGACTCCCAATTCTATTTAATTAGTCTTTAATCTATTCTTAGGTCTTAATTTCTTTTTGAAACACACTGGCTTCCAGGACACCTCTCTGTCTTGGTTCTCCTCCAACATTATTTTTTTTTTTTGTTACTCAATGACTTTGATTACATTTATACCTATAGAACGATCATCGCAGCCCAGTTTTATAGCATTTCCATCCCAAACCCCCAGAGTATCCTCCTACCCCCCAACCTGTCTCATTTGGAAATCATAAGTTTTTCAAAGTCTGTGAGTCAGTATCTGTTCTTCAAAGAAGTTCATTGTGTCCTTTTTTAGATGCCACATGCAAGTGATAGCATATGATATTGGTGTCTCACTGTCTGCCTAACCTCACTAAGCATGATAATTCCTAGGTCCATCCATGTTGCTGCAAATGCTGTTATTTCTTTCTTTTTAATGGCTGAGTAATATTCCATTGTGTATATATACCACATCTTCTTTATCCACTCCTCTGTCAGTGGGCATTTAGGTTGTTTCCATGTCTTGGCTATTGTATAGAGTGCTGCAATGAACATTGGAGTACATGTATCTTTTCAAGTCATGGTTTTCTCTGGATGGATGCCCAGGAGTGGGGTTGCTGGATCAAATGGTAATTGAGTTTTAGTTTTCTGAGGACTCTCCACACTGTTTTCCACAGGGGTTGCACCAATTTACATTCCCACCAGCAGTGTAATAGAGTTTTATAGCATCTGATCTTATATCTAGGTCTTTAATCCATTTTGAGTTTATTTTTGTGTATGGTGTTAGGAAGTGTTCTAATTTCACTTTTTACACGCAGCTGTCCAGTTTTCTCAGCACCACTTATTGAAGGGACTGTCTCTTCTCCATTGTTTATTGTTGCCTCCTTTGTCATAGATAAGTTGACTGTAGGTGTGTGGATTTAATTCTGGGCTTTCTGTCCTGTTCCACTGATCTATATTTCTGTCTTTGTGCCAGTACCATATGGTTTTGATGACTGCAGCTTTGTAGTATAGTCTGAAGTCAGGGAGCCTGATTCCTCTAGCTCCATTTTTCTTTCCCAGGATATCTTTGGCTATTCTGGGTCTTTTGTGCTTCCAAACAAGCTTTAAAGTATTTTGTTCTAGTTCTCTGAAAAATGTCCTTGGTAATTTGGTAGAGATTGCATTGAATCTGTAGATTACCTTGGGAGGTATAGTCATTTTGATATTGATTCTTCCAGTCCAAGAGCATGGTATGTCTTTCCATCTGCTTGTGTCACCTTTGATTTCTTTCATCAGACTACAGGTCTTTTTTCTCTTTGGGTGGGTTTATTCCCAAGTATTTTATTCTTTTTGATGCACTGGTAAAAGGGATTGCTTCCCTAATTTCTCTTTCTGATCTTTGGTTGTTAGTATATAGAAGTGCAGTCAATTTCTGTGTATTAATTTTGTATTCTGTGACTTTGCGAAATTCATTGATGAGCTCTAACAGTTTTCTGATAGAGTCTTTAGGATTCTCTAGGTATAGTATCATGTCATCTGCAAATAGTGATAGTTTGACTTCTTCCTTTCCAATTTGGATTCCTTTTATTTCTTTTTCTTCTCTGATTGCTGTGGCTAGGACTTCCAAAACTATGTTGAATAGTAGTGGCGAGAGCAGATATCCTTGTCTTGTTCCTGATCTCAGCGGGAATTCTTTTAGCTTTTCATCATCGAGAATGATGTTAGCTCTGGGTCTGTTATATATGGCCTTTTTTCTGTTGAGGTAGGTTCTCTCTATGCCTGCTTTCTGAAGGGTTTTTATCAGAAGTGGGTTTTGGTTTTGTCAGAGGCTTTTTCTGCATCTATGGAGAAGATCATATGGTTTTTATCTTTCAGTTTGTTAACGTGGTGTAACACAGTGATTGATTTGCAGATATTGAAGAATCCTTGCATCTCTGAGACAAATCCAACTTGATCATGATGTACAATCCTTTTAATGTTTTGTTGGTTTTGGTTTGCTCGTATTTTGTTGAGGATTTGTGCATCTGTGTTCATCAGTGAAATTGGCCTGTAATTTTCTTTTTTGTGATATCTTTCTCTGGTTTTGGTTTCAGGGTGATGGTGACCTCACAGAATGAGTTTGGGATTGTTCCTTCCTCTGTAATTTTTTTGAAAATTTTTGGAAGGATAGGTGTTAGCTCTTCTCTAAATGTTTGATAGAATACACCTGTGGAAGCTATCTGGTCCTGGACTTTTGTTTGTTGGAAGTTTTTTAATCACACTCTCAATTTCAGTACTTTTGATTGGCCCGTTCATCTTTTCTATTTCATCTTGGTTTAGTCTTAGAAGGTTGTACTTTTCTAAGAATTTGTCCATTTCTTCTAGGTTTTCTGTTTTATTGGCATGTAGTAGTCTCTTATGATCCTTTGTATTTCTGTGATGTAACTTCTTTTTCGTTTCTAATTTTATTGAGTTGAATCCTCTCTTTTTTTATTGATGAGTCTAGCTAAGGATTTATCAATTTTGTTGATCTTTTCAAAGAGCCAGCTCTTAGTTTCATAGATCTTTTCTATAGTTTTCTTTGTTTCTATTTCATTTATTACTGCTCTGATCTTTATGATTTCTTTCCTTCTGCTAACTTTAGGTCTTGCCTGTTCTCCCTCTGGCTGCTTTAGATGTAAAGTTACGTTGTTTATTTGAGGTTTTTCTTGTTTCCTGAGGTAGGCTTGTATTGCTATAAACTTTCCTCTTAGAACTGCTTTTGCTGCATCCCATTGGTTTTGGAGTGTCGTATCTTTGTTGTCATTTGCTTCTAGGTATTTTTTAATTTCCTTTGATTTCTTCAGTGATCCCTTGGTTGTTTAGTAGCGTATTGGTTAGTCTCCACATGTTTGTGGGGTTTTTTTTTTTTTGCAGTTTTTTTTCTTATTGTTCATTTCTAGTCATATAGCATTGTGGTCAGAAAAGATACTTAATATGATTTCAATTTTCTTAACAATACCAAGGCTTGATTTGTGGCCCTGAATGTGATCAGTCCTAGAGAATGTTCCGTGTGCATTTGAGAAGAATGTGTATTCTGCTCCTTTTGAATGGAATGTCCTATAAATATCTGTTAAGACCATGTGGTCTAATGCTTTATTTAGGGTCAGTGTTTCCTTGCTGATTTTCTGTCTGTGTGAACTGTACATTTGCTGAAAGTGGGGTGTTAAAATCCCCCACTATTATTGTGTTATTGTCTGTTTCTCCTTTTAAGGTTTTTAGCAGTTGCCTTAATCAGTGTGCGGTGATCCTATGCTGGATGCATATATATTTACAATTGTTATATCTTCTTCTTGGATTGATCCTTTGATCATTATGTAATGTCTCATAATATTCTTCATTTTATTTTATTTATTATTTTACTTAATGGATTTTATTTCAAATATAGATGTACATAAATAATCACAAGTCAGTTTTATAGATTTTGTATCCCAAACCCACAGGGCATCCCTCCACCCCCCAGATTGTCTTCTTTGAAAAACCAAGGTTTTCCAAAGTCTGTGAGTCATTCTCTGTTCTGCAAAGATGTTCATTGTGTCTTTTTAGTTTCCACATGTAAGCGGTAGCATTGGGTGTTTCTGTCTAATTGTCTGACTGGTTTCACTTCGCATGATAATTTCTAGGTCCATCCATGTTGCTATAAATGTTGGTAATTCGTTCCTTTTAATGGCTGAGTAATACTCCATTGTGTGTATGTACCGTATCTTCCCTATCCACTCCTCTGTCGATGGGCATTTAGGTGGTTTCCATGACCTGGCTATTGCATAGAGTGCTGAAATGAACACTGGAGTACATGTGTCTTTTCAAGTCAGGGTTTCCTCTGGATAGATGCCCAGGAGTGGGATTGCTGGATCAAATGGTAATGCTATTTTGAGTTTTCTGAGGAATCTCCATACTGTTTTCCACAGTGGTTGCACCAATTTGCATTCCCACCAACAGTGTAATAGGGATCCTTTTTCTCCATACCCTCTCCAGCACTTACTGTTTGCAGATTTTTTGATGATGGCCATTCTGTCTGGTGTAAGGTGGTACCTCATAGTGGTTTTGATTTGCATTTCTCTAATGAGAGCGATGTTGAACATCTTTTCATGTGTTTATTTGCCATCTGCATGTCTTCTTTAGAGAACTGTCTGCCTAGATCCTCTGCCCATTTTTTGAGGGGGTTGTTTGTTTCTTTGGTGTTGAGCTGTAGGAGCTGTTTGTAAATTTTGGAGATTAATCCCTTGTCAGTTGATTCAGTTGCAAATATTTTCTCCCATTCTGTGGGTTGTCTTTTGGTTTTGTTTAGGGTTTCCTTTGCTGTGCAGAAACTTTGAAGTTTAATTAAGTCCCATTTGTTTATTTCTCTTTTTATTGTCCTTACTCTGTCTGACACATGGATCTGAGAAGATGTTGCTATCATTTATGTCAGAGAGTGTTTGGCCTATGTTTTCCTCTAAGAGTTTTCTAGTATCTGGTCTTATATCTAGATCTTTAATCCATTTTGAGTTTATTTTTGTGCATGGTGTTAGGAAGTGTTCTAGTTTCATTTTTTTATATGTAGCTGTCCAGTTTTCCCAGCATCACTTATTGAAGAGGCTGTCTTTTGTCCAATGTATATTCTTGCCTCCTTTGTCATAGATTAGTTGACTATAGATGCGTAGGTTTAATTCTGGGGTTTCTATCCTGTTCCACTGATCTATGTTTCTGTCTTTGTGCCAGTACCATATTGTTTTGATGACTGTAGCTTTGTAGTAGAGTCTGAAGTCAGGGAGCCTGATTCCTCCAGCTCCATTTTTCTTTTTCAAGATGTCTTTGGCTATTCTGGGTTTTTTGTGTTTCCAAACAAACTTTAAAATATTTTGTTGTAGTTCTGTGAAAAAGGTCTTTGGTAATTTGATAGGGATTGCACTGAATGTGTAGATTGCCTTGGGTGGTATAGTCATTTTGATAATATTGACTCTTCCAATCCAAGAGCATGGTATGTCTTTCCACTTGTTCAAGTCATCCTTGATTTGTTTCATCAGCACCTTATAATTTTCAGAGTAGAGGTCTTTTGTCTCTAGGCAGATTTATTCCTAAGTATTTGATTCTTTTTGATGCGATGGTAAATGGGATTGCTTCCCTAATTTCTCTTTCTGATCTTTCATTGTTAGTATATAGAAATGCAGTTGATTTCTGTGTATTAATTTTGTATCCTGCAACTTTGCCAAATTCATTGATGAGCTCCAACAGTTTTCTGTTGGATTCTCTATGTGTAGTATCATGTCGTCTGCAAAAAGTGATAGTTTGACTTCTTCCTTTCCAATTTGGATTCCTTTTATTTCTTTTTCTTCTCTGATTGCTGTAGCTAGGACTTCCAGAACTATGTTGAATAGTAGTGGCGAGAGTGGAATCCCTGTCTTGTTCCTGATCTCAGCGGGAATTCTTTCAGCTTTTCATCATAGAGAATGATATGAGCTCTGGATTTGTCATAGATGGCCTTGATTATGTTGAGGTAGGTTCCCCCTATGCCCACTTTCTGAAGGGTTTTTATCAGAAATGGGTGTTGGATTTTGTCAAAGGCTTTTTCTCTATCTGTGGAGAGGATCATATGGTTTTTATACTTCCGTTTGTTAATGTGGTGTGTCACACTGATTGATTTGCGGATACTGAAGAATCTTTGCATCCCTGGGAAAAATCCCACTTGATCGTGGTGTACAATCCTTTTAATGTATTGTTGGATTCGGTTGGCTAGTATTTTGTGGAGATTTTTTGCATCTATGTTCATCAGTGAGATTGGCCTGTAATTTTCTTTTTTTGTGGTATGTTTGTCTGGTTTTGGTATCAGGGTGATGGTTGCTTCATAGAATGAGTTTGGGAGTGTCCCTTCCTCTGCAATTTTTTGGAAGAGTTTCAGAAGGATAGGTGTTAACTCTTCTCTAAATGTTTGATAGAATTCACCTGTGAAACCATCTGGTCCTGGACTTTTGTTTGTTGGAAGTTTTTGAATCACAGTTTCAATTTCAGAACTTGTGATTGGTCTATTCATATTTTCTATTTCATCT
>PVHT021183634.1:37471658-37491352 GCA_004024745.2 Catagonus wagneri | reverse complement strand
TAATCTTGGTTGGAAGTTTTTCCCTTTCATCACATTAAGTATATGATGCCACTCCCTTCTGGCCTGCAGAGTTTCAGATGAAAAATCTGCTGATAACCTTATCGGGGTTCCCTTGTATGTCATTTGTTTCTTTTCTCTAGCTGCTTTCAAAATTTCCTCTTTGCCTTTAATTTTGGTCATTTTGATTAATATGTGTCTCGGGGTGTTCCTCCTTGGGTTTATTTTATATGGTACTTGTTGCGCTTCCTGGATTTGAGTGAGTGGTTCATTTCCTATATTAGGGAAGTTTTCAGCTATAATCTCCTTGAATGTTTTTTCTGTCCCCTTCTCTCTCTCTTCTCCCTCTGGCATCCCTATAATACGGATGTTAGTGCATTTAGCATTACCCCAGAGTTCTCTGAGACTCTGCTCATTTCCTTTCAATCTTTTATCTCTCTTCTCTTCTGCATTAGTGATTTCCACTAATCTGTCCTCCACCTCGCTGATTCTTTCTTCTGCCTCCTGTATTCTACTGTTGGCTGCTTCTAATGAATTTTTTATTTCAGTTATTGTATTTTGCATCTCTTCTTGTTTAATTTTTACATCTTGTATTTCTCTGCTCAGTGTTTTCTGTAAATGATCAATCTTTGCCTCCAATCTATTTCCAATGCCTTGCATCATCTTCAGCATCAACAGTCTAAAGTCTCTTTCGGGGAGGCTGATAATCTCCTCATCACTGAGCTGTTTTTCTGGGCTTTTCTCTTTCTCCGTTACCTGAGTTATAGTTTTCTGTCTTTTCGTTTTTATAGGATTTTGGTGTGCTGATCTTTTTGCCAACAATAGAGTTGTAGCCTTTCTTAGTTCAGGTGTTTGCCTCCCCTGTGAATAAAGCTGGTATGGAGGGGGCTTGCTGTAGGCTTCCTGATGGGAGGGAGTGATGCCTGTTCACTGGTAGGTAGGGTTGATTCCTCTCCCTCTGATGGGTGGGGCTTTGTCTCTGGATGAGATTAGAGGCTGGCTGTGTGCCTGAGGGGGCTTTAGGCAACCTGTTTACCGATCAGTGGGGCTGACATCCCACCTGGATTTTTGTCCGGCCTGGGGCTTCCCAGTCCTGATGGGAGGGACCGGATTTTCCCAGAAATGGCCACCTTCAGAAAAATGCAGGCTGATGAATGTCCCCGAGAGCTTCGCCTCCAATGCCCTTCCCCCACAACAAGGTACAGTCACCCCTGTTTTCCCAGGAGATCCTCCAAGAATTGCAGTCAGGTTCCACCCAGATTCGTATGGAGACTGCTTTGCCCTGGGACCCAGTGCACATGAAAGTTTGTGTGTGCCTTTCCAGAATGGGGTCTCTGTTTTCCCCAGTCCTGTGGAGCTTCTGCACACAAGCCCTGCTGGCCTTCAATGCCAGATGCTCTGGGGGCTCTTTCTCCCTGTGCTCGATCCCCAGGTGTGGGGTTTTGACATGGGGCTCAGAACTCTCAGTCCTGTAGCTAAGTCTCTGTGCCGTAGTTACTTTCCAGCCTGTGGGGCTTCCCACCCAGGAGGTATGGGGTTGCTTCTATAGCATAATCCCCCCTCCTACCTCTTGATGTGGTCTCCTCTTTGTCTTCTGGAGTAGAATATCTTTTTTGGAAGTTTACAGTCCATTTGGTTGAAGGTTGCTCGGCATTTGGTTGTAGTTTTGCTGTTTTTTGGGGAGAGAAGTTGAGCTCTAGTCCTTCTATTCCGCCATCTTAATCCAATCTGTTGCAGGTTTGCCACAAACCTTCAGTTTGTAAAAAATTCAGTATCTTTGCCCAGTTGCCTGCGCGTGGTCCCCTGGCTGTTTCTGAGGCGGTTCATCCTCTGAACGTTCTGGGACCAGACAACACCTGACTGCGAACGGCCTCCTGGGCTCTCCACGCGGCCTTCAATATTCTTTAAGGTCTGTTTTTTTCTGATATGAGTATTGCTACTCCAGCTTTTTTTTGATTCCCCTTTGCATGGAATATTTTCTTCCATTCTGTCATTTTCAATTTGTATGTGTCCCTAGAAGTGAGGTGGGTCTCTTAAAGACAGCATATATATGGATCTTGTTTTTATCCATTAAGCCAATCTATGTGTTGTGGTTGGGACATTTAGTCCCTTTACATTTAAGGTAATTATTGATAAGTACGTTCTTATTGCCATTTTATTAACTGTTTTGGGTTTATTTTTGTTGCCGTTTTTTTTTCCCTTCTTCTCTTGTCCCCTCTTATGGTTTGATGACTGTCTTTAATTTTGTATTTGAGTTGATTTTTCTTATTTGTTTGTGTATCAATTGTATATTTTTGTTTTGCAGTTGCCCTGAAGTTTTTATATAGGAGTCTTTGTATATATGAGATTGTTTTAAGTTGTGTATCTCTTAATTGCAAGTGTATCTCCAGTGTCCTGCATTTGTACCCTCCTCTTCTCACGATTTCTGATTTTGGTAGCATATTTTTGTGTGGTTGATTTCCTGCCTTTACCGTATATATTCCTGTACTGGTGAGCCTTGTCATTTGCGGTATTTTTTTTTTTTTCTGGCTGTGGCCTTTTCTTTTCTGCCTAGAGAAGTTCCTTTAGTATTTGTTGTAAAGTTGGCTTAATGTTGATGAATTCTCTTAATTTTGTTTATCTGTAACACTTTTGGTTTCTCCTTCAAATCTTGGTTGGAGTTTTTTTCCCTTTCATTAGGTTATGGATATTATGCCACTCCCTTCTGGCCTGCAGAGTTTCTGCTGAAAAATCTGCCGATAACCTTATCGGGGTTCCCTTGTATGTTGTTTGTTTCTTTTCCCTAGCTACTTTCAGTATTTTCTCTGTCTTTAATTTTTGTCAGTTTGATTAGTATGTGTCTCAGGAGTGTTCTTCCTTGGGTTTATTTTATATGGTACTTGTGCTTCCTGGATTTGGTGAGTGATTCCTTTCCCATGTTAGGGAAGTTTTTGTCTATTATCTCTTTGAATATTTTTTTCCCTTTCTCTCTCTCTTCTCCTTCTGGCACCCCTATAATACAGATGTTGGTACATTTAACATTGTTCCAGAGTTCTCTGAGATCTCTTCATTTCTTTTGTCTTTTTTCTCTTTTCTGTTCCACATCAGTGATTTTCACTAGTCTGTCCTCCACCTCACTTATTCATTCTTCTGCCTCCTGTATTCTGCTGTTGGTTGCTTCTAGTGAAGTTTTTATTTCAATTTTTGTATTTTGCATCTCTGGTTGCTTAAGTTTTAAGTCTTGTATTTGTTCAGTGTTTGCTGTAAATTATCAATCTTTGCCTCCAGTTTATTTCCTTTGTCTTGCATCATCTTCACCATTCTCAGTCTAAAATCTGTTTCCTGGTGGGTGATAATCTCCAGATCATTTAGCTGTTTCTCTGGGTTTTTTTCTTTCTCCCTTATCTGAGTTATAGTTCTCTGCCTTTTCATTTTTATAGGTTTTTGGTGTGGTATCCTTTTTGCAGACAATAGATTTGTAGCCTCTCTTACTTCTGATATCTGCCTCCCTTGTGGATGAAGTTGGTAAGTGGGGGCAAGAGCTTGCTGTATGTTTCCTGATGGGAGGGACTAGTGCCTGCCCACTGGTAGCTGGGGATTATTCCTATCCCTCGGGTGAGTGGGTCTTTGTCTCTGGGTGAGATTAGAGGTGGCTGTGTGCCTTGGCGTTCTTTAGGCAGCCAGTTTGCTGATGGGTGGTGCTGTGATCCCAACTGTTTTATTGTTTGGCCTGGGGCTTCTCAGCGCTGATGGGTGGGGCCAGATTTTCCCAAAATGGCCACCTCCGGAGGGACATTCCCTGATGAATATTCCCGAGATCTTTGCCTCCAATGTCCTTCCCCAACAACAAGCCACAGTCAACCCCTGTTTTCCCAGGAGATCCATATTCCTTTGGAGTCTCTGCTTTGACCCATATTCCTTTGGAGTCTCTGCTTTGCCCTGGGATCCAGTGCACCTGAAAGCCTGTGTGTGCCTTTCAAGAATGGGGTCTCTGTTTCCCCCAGTCCCGTGGAGCTCCTGCACACAAGCCCCACTGGCCTTTAATGCCAATGCTCCAGGGGCTCTTTCTCCCAAAGCCAGATCCCCAGGCATGGGGACCTGTCATGGAGCTCAAAACTCTCACTCCTATAGGTGAGTCTCTGTGATACAGTTACTTTCCAGTCTTTGGGCTGCCCACCTGATGGGTATGGGGTTTCTTGTATCATGTAATCGCCCCTCCTACAGTCTTGATATGGCCTCCTCTTTGTCTTATGGAGTAGGGTATCTATTTGAAAGTTTCCAGTCCACTTGGTTGAAGATTGTCCAGCATTTGGTTGTAATTTGGTTGTTTTTATGAGAGAAGTTGAACTCCAGTTTTTCTCTTCTGCCATCTTAATCTCGTCTCCTCCTCCAAAATTATTGATAATTCCTTCCTGAGTTGTCTTTGCTGGTCCCTCTTTATCTTTCCAACCTTGAGTATCCCAGGATTCAACCCTGATTTCTTTTTATTCATACTCACTTCCTAGGTAATCTCCTTCAGTTTCCTGAGTTTCATAATCATAAGCATTCCCAGATTTGTATTTCTGGCCTAGACATCTTCCAAGAACATCAGAGTCCGTATCTACTTAATATCAACATTTGCATATAAATAGGCATCTCAGATTTGACATATCCAAAATCAAACTCCTGATCCTTCTCCCTAAGCCCCTGCCAAGCCTGCTTTTCCTATAGTCCTTTTTACTAGTAAATGCAAATCCCATTTTCTCTCTGTCTCTTTTTATTACCATGTCCACAGAATGCTGAACTTCCCAGGCCAGGGATTGAACCTGTGCCACAGCGGTAACCAGAGCCACAACAGTGACAATGCCAGATCCTTAGTCCAGTGAGCACCAGCAACTCCACTCTTACAGCTAGCCACTCAGGCTCCAATCCATAGACTTCTTGACTTCTCCTTTTCTTTCACAGCTCACATCCAATCAATTAGTAAATTTTCCCTGCTTTGCTTTTTTTTTTTTTTGGTCTTTTTGCCTTTTCTAGGGCCACACCCCTAGCATGGAGGTTCCCAGGCTAGGGGTCTAATCAGAGCAGTAGCCACTGGACTACGCCACAGCCAGAGCAACGCAGGATCTGAGCCACGTCTACAACCTACACCACAGCTCACGGCAACACCAGGGATCGAACACGCAACCTCATGGTTCCTAGTCAGATTCGTTAGACACTAAGCCATGACAGGAACTCCTGCTTTGCCTTTTAAAAGCATCCCAAATCTTACCAATAACATCCTTATCTAAGTCACTGTTTTCTCTTGTCTAGGTAATTGCAGTGGTCTAACTAGTATCCCTGCTTCTACCCTTGTCCCTTTACAGTCTGTTTTCCCCAACCACAGTAATCCTCATAAAAAATGAGTCAGATCGTATCACTTCTCTGTTCAAAACCTTCCAGCGGTTTTTCTGTCTCACTCAAAATGAAAGCCTCAATGCCTATTAAGGGCCTGTAGAGTCCCATTTGAACTGGTATGCTGTGACACCAATTATGCTCTTACCTAGGCTTTGCACTTGCTGTGTGTTCTGACCAGAGTACATTTCTCCGAGCACTCTGAATAGCTTCTTTACTCATTTCCTTCATGTTTCTGCTTAGATGTCGCCCTATCAATGAGGCCTCCCTGATAAACTTTTGTAAATTTTAATAGCAGCTAAAACATCACGACAGGAGCCAGTATTTTTTCTCTTTACCTGAATTTATCAGCAGCGTTCCTGTCACATGTGATACGGGTATTTCCAGGTCCTGAAACCAGAGAGCCTGGCTTTTTTTGTTTGTTTAAAACTTTTTTGGCTATACCTACAGCCAGGGATTGAATCCGAGTCACAGCTATGACCAGTGCCAGAGCTGTGACAACACCAGATCCTTAACCCACTGTACCACAGGTGGAACTCCCAAAGTGCCTGTTCTGAATTTTGGTTTTGCCATTTGCTGTGATTTTGGGCAAATTTCTTAACATCTCTAATCTTCAGTTTAATCATTAAAAAAATGGAGGTGATAGTGTTTACCCAGTAGAATTGTGAGAAATAGATGAGCTTACTCAAATAAAATGCCAGGTATGTAATGTATTCACTTACTGTTATCTACTTTCATTATCTTCATCATCATTATTAGTTGTCTGCCCCTCCTAATAGAATAGAAGTTTCTTAGGATCAGGATTTACTGCTGCATCACCGACACCAAAAACAATGCCTAGTGTGCAGTAGGTTCTCAGTAAGTATTTATGAAATGAATCCTTACAATAATCCTAGGAAGTAGCTGCTCTTATCCTCTTTTTACAGATAAGGAAATGCAGGCTCAGATAAATTGAATGCCTCAAGTCTTTTGACTCCCAAGTACAATGGAATTAAGATTGTTTTAACAATGAGGAAATATGTCACTTCCGTATAAGGTGGACTATCTGGAAGAGTGAGAGCATTCTTAAGGGTCAGGGATTTTCCTGCAAAGCAGGTGTTCTCTAGAAATATGTCACTTAAATTGAAAACTAAATCCGAGTGGAAAAATCCTATGGCATTTTAGGAAGTTAGGAAGCACAAAAAAATTATTTCTAACAAGAAAAGACTTTAAAAAAAAAAAAAGTAAATGTTTGTCCAATGGATAGGACAAACTGAAGGGACTAGTACAGCAGGTATTTGGAGTCTGGAAAATGGTATAGCCTATTGGCTAAGAGACTTTCTTTTCTTTGGTGAAGGCAAGAGACATGTTCTTAGAAAAGCTGTTGTTTTATAAGTCCTAGAAGTTAGATTCCTTTCAGTACATACAAATGCTAGGAGATGTGTTGAACCCTTAGGCTACAAAGGTGAAATAATACAATCTATATAATTCTTGCTCTCAAGTTCACAATCTATAATATAAAGAGAGATATTTATACAGACAAATAACAGTGAGAGAGTACTGATAGCATATTGTCATAGAAGTGTGCACACAGAAGCATGGGCGCCATGGGTACATAGTAGAAAAACACCTAATTCTTTTTTTGAAAGGAAGGCAGACAAATTTTCACAAAGGCCTTATCTGAGATAAGTCTTAAGACTAAGTCTGAGTTTGCTGAATAGATGTACGAGGCCAGGTCAGGGAGAGCCTTGATGGTCTTGTCATAGATTGGATTTTATGCTTTAGGCATTATGGGGAACTCTGGGAAGAACAGAAGGACACAATGGAAGTAACTCTTGACATGGTGTGTATTTAAGATAGTGGAGGAAGAGAGAAACCTTTAACAGGGTCAGTTAAAGTGTTCCTTACCTAGTTTTCTTTTTCTTTTCTTTTTTTCTCTGTCCTTTGGGTTTTATAGCCAAACCTGGGATAATCTAAACTAAAAAGCAGGGACCAGAAAATACAGGAAGTAAGGATTTTGGGATCTAGGCTCTGTGAACTGCCCAGTTGTTCAGAGGATCTCTCCCTCTCCTCCACGTCCCTTGAGATTTAGCTGGCATTTTCTTTGGGCTCCCAGATATAGGAATGACTCTACTAACCTCTCTGCCCTTTTTTTTCCCTGCTCTTTCTCTCCTTGCAGAAGAAAAGCGAGGAGCCCTTCAGGTTATGCTCTGGCCCTTTGGGGTCCTTTCTGTTGTCAGTTCTCTCCCCTGCCTCCTGAGTTCTGTGTGTGTGTGTGTGTGTGTGTGTGTGTGTACGTGTACGTGTGTGTGTGTGTGTGTGTACGTGTGTGCGTGCGTGTGTGCGCGCACATATGATCTGTGTGTCTGAGCTTTGGCTCATGCATCTCGTCTGTTTTCCTGAAAGCAGTTTGTGTGCATGCTCCATGCCTGTGTGTGCTCCTGCAGACATCCGTGGAGCACAGGGTGAGAATGTGTGTGCCGGCATGGTGTACATTCATTGTAGCATGTGTGTACTTAGACTTGGACTCAGTTAAAACTCCCCCAGATACTAATTGCCCTCCTCTTTTCTTATTTTGCACAGTGTGTGTGCAGTTTCTACTTGTTGCTGCAGATTGGCATATGCTGTAATCCCTCGCTGAGCCCAGCATGCATATACACTTTGTATTTGAAAGCAGGAGCTGCTGTAGGCATTTTGTGCCTCTTGCCTGGAGCCTAAGTGTGAATGTGCTTTATGCTTCTGAATAGGCTTCCTGGTCTCTCTGTGAACACAAGCTTCTATAGACCTGTGATGTGGTTCTCCCATGCCATGTGAATGCATAGTGTATCAGTGTTCTATGCCTGTAACACTGGTTCTTGAAGACAGTAATATTTTGCTTTGGCAGTGACTTGGGCCCTAGTGAACACTGAATCCTCCCCCATGGGTGTGTGCATATGTTCTGTAGCCCTATGTGCAGGATCCATGGTCACCTATGTTTCCTCAGGTGCAAGTTGTATCAGTGAAGGTACCTCCTGTTGGTACTTTGTCTAGACGTCCTCTCACTCCCTCAGCCCACCTTCCATTCCTTGTGTGTGCATGCTCTATGCTGTGACTGTAGGATTCTGCAGACTTACTGTCCCCCCAACCCCACTCCGCCCAAGCACAGAAAATGTGTTATCTGAGCCTGTGAACCTTGCCTGCCAAAGGCTTTTTGTAACTTTGTTTCCTTAAGCCCAGTGGTTTCTGGCAAACATCTAATTTTGGGTAGGCAATAACAATCTGCTCAGTGCAGTGACTTTTTCCAAAGGGAAGATAAATTCTGGTTGGTATGATCAGGGAATTTGGGAATTTAATTTAATTCTCACATGCAACCTTAGGAGACTTGGTTCAGCCACATCTGACTGTCTTTTGGGCCTGGCCCTTGTTCTACCATATCATCCCACTTACAGAACCAGGGCAGGAGGTGGAAGCAGTGAAATGTGCTCATGAAGGACTGTAGGCAGTAGACAGATGGGCTTGATTTGAGTACAGGTGACCAGAGAAGGGTCTTAAGTCCAAAGTTCATCTTGCACCTACTGCTTACCAACTTTTATATCACCCATTAGCCTGTCCCACCTCTCATTTTTTAGCACTCACACCTCATTTTGTCTATAACTTCTCCCATCCTTAGCCCTCCCACAACTTTACCCCCTCTTCACAGCTAAACAGCTTACTTATACCTCCATTATTCTGGAGCTCATTTGCTCCAGGATAGTTAGTTGGAGCCCAGGTCTCAGGTGGCAGGGAAGTTGTTGGGGTGGAGGGGAACATGGAGGGAGCCCCAGACCTGCCCATACCAAGTCTTTTGAGCCTAAACAGCATGTACCATTGATTGTCTGGAGAGCCTTGGCAGCTTTGGAACTCTCTGTGTACAACGCTTGAAGGATTTGCTGTGGGGTTTTGGTACAGAAACCATTAAAAAGTGTTTTCCAGCTGTTCCTTCCTTGAATTATATGGTGCCCCAATTTTCAACTTCTTATTGCAGAGCTCATAAAATTCACCAGTGACAATCCAAGTGTCTAATCAGCCCTGGGTTCTCTTATATATATGGAGCTTATCAAATGCAGAGTGTACTCAGTGTCAGTGAGTTAGGGCTTCAAGGAACCTGAGCCAAGTCAAATTGAAAGATAACATAGGAATCCAGAAAGACCAGGTCTGACTGAGACAGTTAATAGAATTTAGGAATATAGCTGAAAGACGACCAGATTCTAAATGAAATTGTCCTTTTATGGTTCTAAATGAAATTGTTCTTTTAGGCCTGGAAGCCTAAATGGGTCCTTCTCCTGGCCTTAGCTTACTGTTATATATACAGCAGGTTATGTGAGGGGCCTATAAATTCTGGCAACTCTCATGCTCCCAGTGGACCTTAGTCCTGGGATCTCAGTGAGCTTGGCCTTATGTCCTCCCCATTCACAGAGAAAAAGGAGACGAAGTACTATTTTAGCAGTCTGCTTGTTTCCCTGGCTGATCAAATTAGCCATCAGTCTAGGTATGTCACCAGTGCTGTATGTGACCTACACTGCTCTGAGCTTCCTACTTTACTGCTTCATTGCCTAACCAATATATATAGCAATCCCCCATCTTTCCAGAATCTAACTTTTTTCTATCTCTTTCAAAAGATTCCAGATGATGGTGACCCCTCTTTGCCTCAGTGGCTCCCAGAAGGGTAAGTGTTGTGCTACAAGATTTCTATGAATTTTGTACAGTCTCTTATACTACTTCTAGCCTTTTATCTTGGGAAGCAGGAGAAGCAGCTTTATCAGCTGGATTCTGGAGAAGGAAGAGGTTCCACTGTAGAGACTGGTTCTCTGGGACAGAGGAGAGAACTCTGGTGACTGATTCCTCAGAAAGAGAAGAGAGTTTTGCAGAGCGATTCCCCTGGAGCAGGGGAGGGAGCTTTGGGGCTCCTCTGTCCTTAGGCTAGAATGATGTATTGCATCATAATGGTGATATACCCTTCGTGTATGAGAATGAGTAAATTACAAAAATATCTGCATTTAGAGGCAGTTTCCTTCTATTCCATTTTTGATAGTGTAGCCGATTAGATTACTTCCTGGGCTCCGTCCTACTTTAGCTGTTGTGAGTCACCTACGTACTCCATTCCACTCTAGTGAAGACAGAAGCAGCATCCCTTATGAGCTCTGTGTGTTCTGTTTCTTGTCTGGGAGTTTCAGACCGATGTGATTGCACCAGAGAGTCATTTTGAACTGCTCAACTGCTGCCTGTAACTAACTGACTATTCTTAAGAGAGAAAAGGGATTAAGTGCCCCCTTCCCACCGCACTCCAGCATATACTGCTCAGAATTATTTCTCTGAATCTTCCTTCTCTTTGTCCCACAAAAGCCTTTTGACATCAGAATTCTCGGCGGCTGCCTCCTCTTCCTCCTCACCAGGGAAGAAAAAAGATCAGATCATAAAGTTATCTACTACATTTTTACATGCTTCTTTTCCTTGTGATTTGTCCTTTTTATAGCAAAAGTTAATCATGTGACTGAGCAACCCTTTTTTCTTTTGTCAAAACCTCATTTTTGTTGCAAAAAAATTATTGGCTTATGTGGGGTGTTTATGTTTTTTATTCCACAAACTTGTGGCACCAGTTGCTTCTTCAACAGCCGTTCTTCAGGGCTTTAGCTTTTTGCTTCAAATAATTATTTTTTTCTTTTTAGGGTCACACATGCGGCATATGGAAGTTCCCAGGCTAGGGGCTGAATAGGAACTGCAGCTGTGGGCCTATACCACAGCCACATCAACGCAGGATCCAAGTTGAGTCTGCAACCTACACCACAGCTCATGGCAATGCTGGCTCCTTAAGACACCGAGCAAGGCCAGGAATTGAATCCATATCCTCATGGATACTAGTTGGGTTTGTTACCACTGAGCCACAATGGGAACTCCCAGGCTATTTTTTTTTTAATTAAAATAATTTGTGGCCATGACCACGACATGTAGACGTTCCTGGACCAGGGATCAAACCCTTGCCACAGCAGTGACCCAAACTGCTGCAGTGAAAATGCTGGATCCTATGCCTCAAGAGAACTCCTCCAGGCTGTTTTAAAATGGAACCATGCAGTGATTTTCTACATGCCTCCCTCTTGTCAACTTTCCTTTGCTTCTGCTTAATCTCTGGAAGTTGTCGCAAGTTTAGAACTTGTGTAGGTGTGGTAGTCTCATTGAGAACAAAGTTCATTGCCTGTATTCAGGAAGCTAGATGTTTAGAAATTAACATTGCTGATAATTGATTACCTGTTTCAACTCCTGGGCTTGACCCAGTTAGCTCCATCTTTTCCCTTTAGCTGGCAGTACACACTTTTTCTTCTGTGACATTTCTCTTCAGACCAGCTGTACAACTTAGCCACTCCACCTTCCCCACCTCATTGCTTTCATTCAAGTCAAGTACGTGAATTATTTTCATTGAGGCTCAGAATGACAGCTTCCAAAATGTCAGAGAGATTTTGTAGTTCATCCCCCTTGTTTTATAAAAGTGATACTGAGACCCAAAGAGAGGAAGGAATTTCAGCAGAGGACATATAATAAGTTAGTAGAAGAGTTGGAGGTAAAATCAATATTATCTCTATGATAATGTTCTTTTTAAGAAATTCTCTCTTTTTTTAATTGCATATTGTTATAGAAGAATGGGCAAAGAACAATGATATTAATAAGTATAGAAGAGTTATAAAAGTTGTAGACATCTCAAGTTGCTCCAGCTGTAACTTTTTCCTGGTCTCTATTGACGTGACCACAATGCTAAGCCAGAGTCAGAGTCGCTTTGCTGTTTCCTTTCTAGATGGTCTCCCACAACCACCATCCAAATGATCTTTTGGAAGTCTCCCATTCATTTCCCCTGACTCTGCTTGAGTACACAGGTTCCTTTTTCCATGGAGACCCTTTTTCTTCAGGAGGCTTGGATGACAAAACTGGTGACTCTCTTACTCAGATTGGAGGTCTCCTTTCTATATGTTATTGATTGGCAATCTTGCTCACGTGGGCAGCAACTCTTATGTAGAGCTATTCCTGTGGGTTCTGTTCTAGCAAAGGTCAGGAAAGACTAATGTGGAAGGATCAGTGTCTCTGGCCTGAGTTTAGAGAGGAGCCATCTTAATCACCAGTTCTCACCTTGCTTTATGGAGCACAAGGGCCTTCAAATAAACAAAGGGCCTTGGACTGGCACAGTGGGATAAAAAAGATCTCAGTCCTTGGCTAAAACCTTAGAAGGAAGCACCGAGAGCAGATTCCATTGCTCATCATCTCATGGTTTTATTTCCCTCCCTCACTTTCTGTCCTCCTTATCCCTCTCAAAGGCACATGGCAGAGGTAAGTTCATCTTCTTCTGGGGTGAGGGTGAACAAGGAGAATGGAACACCGAACCTGCTTAGTTCCTGCAAGGTGGGACTAAAGATCCTGACATATTTTCCTTTCTCCCCAGGCCAGCTGGAGGGCTCTATGGCATTGATAGCATGCCAGATCTGCGCAGAAAGAAGCCGCTGCCACTTGTCAGTGATCTGGTAAGGACTGCTGTGCAGGCTTAAGCTGTAGCCTTAGGATTTTCCCCACTGGGACTTGGCAAGCTGTCAGGCCTGGAAGTGGGGCATTTAGTCTCTCCCTGAGACTTAGTGATGGCTTCAGTGGGACCTTGAATTACCTCACTCCCTTGTCAGAGCGCCAGGTGCTCCATTAGCTCAAACTCCTACCTGGCACATTTAAAACTTGGATCTTCAAAGCTGGGCTCTGGAGTCATCTTCTAGTTATCCATCTCTAGTTATCTCTTTGGCCCCTTTGACGGCCTGTAATGCAAACTTCCTCTGGTCCCGACCTAGATAATTGCCTTTCATGTGTCATGGGCATGATCAGTGTGACCTCCTTGGAGGTCAGGTGGAAGTCTCCCCAGACATAGGCTTTTTAGACTATCTCTTTATCCCTAGTCCTTCACCTAGTGTCTAGCATTGAGAGATAGTGATAACAATTTGTGGAACTGAATTGAAACAGGTTTAGGAGTTAAAGCTGCCCTAAGGACCTCCAGGATGACCAGAAGCTCCCATTTGGGGTTATACCTCCTAAGACAGAATCAGCTCAAGGAAATCTCTGTAGTTTAGAGGGTAGTAAGGGTGGAGTGGAGCCCAGGTCCTCTCAGGGTCCCAGAGCCATAAGTTTACCAAAACGTGAGCCTTTGTCTTATTACCGTTTTCTACTCCTATTTTCTTTTTCTTCCCTCTGCTCAATCTATTTTGTTTTTTTCTCTCCACTTCTTTTTCCATTTCTCTTGCATTCCATGCTCTTTTTTTCTCACCAGTTTCTCCCTCCTTAGTTGACTGAATAGAATTATCCTCTGCTATTTTCTCTTCATCCTTTCTTTCCTTCCTTTCCTCCCTGTTATTTATATATCTTTTTCTTTTCCTTTCCAAAGCATCTCTTCTCCCATGAAGTCTTCATCAAGCTGTTCAGATGAAGATAAATTCTGATGTCATCTCTTTATTACCTTCTTTCATTGTCTTTCATCTTTTCTTCTTCCTACTTCTTCTCATCCTCTGTTCCCTCTTTGCTCATTAGCTTTTTTTTTTTTTTCTTAACTGATTGGATAGCAGTATCTTGTTTCCCCTCCTCTGTGTTTTAATCTTGCCTGTATTTCACTTTATGGAACAATTCTTCTAGGCCTTGGACCCTGGTCACCTGTCTGGGTTGAAGACAGTTTTTAGTGAATAGAGTTAGAAGGGGTTGGGACATGTTTTCTACTTTGGGCTATAGGGACGAACCTCTCAGTTGTCTCTGAAAGTTCTCATGCAGTTGGGGGGACTTTAATATCATGTTGTTCCTTTCTCTGCTTCCTCTGCGCAGGCTATGGTGAGTGTCTCCAGAGCCCCTTTCTACCCTTTCTAAGAGTCCACATCCCAAACCACCTGGGCACATCCTATTGCTCTTGCTTAGGCTGATATAATGATTCTCTCTGCATGGTGTCCACTGCCTTAGGCAGACCATGTGCCTCTCCAGGGGCTGCCCCTAAACCTTGGGCTTGGCAGATTCATGAGGCCCTTCCACACAAGAACCTGGCCAGCAGGGAATCCCAGCTCTCATGCTTAACCCCCTTCCCTGCTTGATTTTGATGAGTCTACATTGCGCCTTTTACTTACCAAGTGCCCCTCTCATTTGGCCTGCTGGCCTCCACAGCCCACCTGTGATTATGTGGGGATGGGGTAGTACCAGAGGGTAGAGGAAATAGTATAGAATCATTGTTCCCAATAATGATTCTTTTTTTTTAATTTTTATTTTTTTTTTATTTATTTTATGACCGCACCCACGGCATATGGAAGTTCCTAGGCCGGGGATTGAATCCAACCTGCAGCTGCAGCAATGCTGGATCCTTTAACCCACTGTGCTGGGCTGGGGATTGAGCCCATACCTCTGCAGCGGCCCAAGCCACTGCAGTTGGATTCTTAACCCACTGTGCTCCAGTGGGAACTGCCCAGTGATGTTTCTTGAATGTGACTCTGACAGAGTTGTGTATCTGTCCTATTCATAATGATCTGTTTCCTCTGTAATTCTAAACTTTTCATTTTCCTTTGCCTTCCTGTAAACAAGGAGTTTCTCTGGAGTCAGATATCTAAAAATATTGAAAAAAAGAGAAACTCTTTGGATGATAGGTACCCTGACAGAAGTGCCGTTCTAGCATTGTTAGAATAGTTCCCTGAGGGCCATGGCTTTTGATCTTAATCTTGGGTACTTGTTACCTGTGATCCGTGGGCAGTCCCCTGTGAATGACAGTAAAAAAGAAGAGAAGGTAGTAAATTATCACGAGATAGCTTTGGTCACCGAAACTCCCTTCCCAGGACTATGCCCAGCCCTTGGCGGTAGCCAGGGCTGACAGTAAATCTTCTCTCACAGTCATTGGTCCAGTCCCGGAAGGCAGGGATTACTTCTGCAATGGCTACACGCACCTCTCTTAAGGATGAAGAGCTGGTAAGTGACCCATGGGCTTTCATGAATCCACTGGCCCATGGCCCAGTGATCATCCGTATAGCTATACTTATTGGGAATTCAAAAGTGTTGGGTACATGTTGATAATGAAACAGGTACGTAGAATCAAGTCTTAGTTTTCCACAGTGGGAGAGGCAAGGGTCCAGATCAGGGATAAACCTAAATCGCATGTTTGAGTATGTGACCACTGATGTCAGGGTTGTATGGTGAGCCTAGTACCCTTTGTTTCCCTAAGAAGGCTGAATGCTGACTAACATTCAGGTCAGACCTATCTTTGATGACCAGGGCACATGCTGTTGGGGGCTTCTTTCTGCCAGGCTGCACTATGGGCTGGGCTACGCTAAAGCATCTTTTCACCTGCCAGAGGAGAAACCAGGGTCTTGGTAGACCTGCAATGGTCTTAGTTCTAGTATCTCCCAGAAGGGTGCTAAAGTCGCTGGCGGGGGCTGGGATATGTGTCTTTCAGAAATCCCATGTGTATAAGAAAACCCTGCAGGCCTTAATCTACCCCATCTCGTGCACCACACCCCACAACTTTGAGGTCTGGACGGCCACTACCCCGACCTACTGCTATGAGTGTGAAGGCCTGCTCTGGGGTATTGCCCGGCAGGGCATGCGCTGCAGCGAGTGTGGAGTCAAGTGCCATGAGAAGTGCCAGGACCTGCTCAATGCCGACTGCCTGCAGCGTGAGTGCCCCTGTGGGATGACGGGTGGGGAGCATGAGCAGCAGAATAGTCTGGCATCAAAGAACTGGGATGGCTAGGTCATCATTCCTCCAGTCTACCTGATTCTGAAGATCTTTCCTTTTTAGAGAAAGTAGGGTCCTGAGTTAAGAGGCATTGCCTTTCCAAATCACAGTCCTTGTAGAACACCTAAATGTAGCACATTTAGGAAAAAATAATTGAGCTTTCTATGGCCCTGTGGACATACTACACCAATGAGTAGAGCTGTGTTATTCAGGGACCGAAACTAATGAGAAGAGAGAGTTCTGTGAGGCTCTAGTTCTCACAGGAGAATCTCCTGAGGTTTAGACCTTAGGACTCAGGGAAGGTGGCATGTATTCCCTGCTTACAGATGGAGCTTTTAGACAACAGTGCCAAGAACAGAAGTTTCAGATGGATCAGGCAGAGGTCCAGAAGGAGAATGTGCCAGACTCTCAAAGCCCTTGTTAAATATGTGACTTGTGCTCCCACGGTAGAGCAAACAGGAGCAGGAAAAGCAACAGGTCTCTGTCACAGGAGGTGGTTGCACTCCAAATTCTTGTCTCCTTGCTCCACTCCTGATCGACTCGCACTGCAGTGGCTTGATCCTAGGAAGAGCAGGGGTAGGGGATGTGGAAAAGTATTTTCTTGCCCCTCCAGGTCTTCCAGGTGTTACTCAGAGCCAAGCCATAGCAATGAAAGCTTCAAGGATAGTAGTAGAAGAAAGTAAGGTTCCCTTTACACTCACAAGCACTTGATTATCCCAGGGAAAAATATGTGACTTAAAACAGGCCCAGGCTTCAAGGAATTGTTTACTTAAAATGTCTTTCTTTGAAGAACCCTACATTGGTGCTAGTGGCACGATAGACATGAAGAAACAAGCAGAAAACATAGTGGTAGAGATGGGTGCTGGTGACGACTTGGACCAAATCCATCATGAGGGGGTGACAAGCCAGGGACCAGTAGGCTCCTCTTTAATTGCTAAGAACTAGCAACTGGCTCCATAGGTTGCTTAACAGAAAACTCTGAGGTCCTCCTCTGCAGCTAGGACGTCCATCTTCTCCTTTCATAAGTCCTCAACCAGGAAAATAGCATTACATGTGATATGCTAAATGGCAAGAGTAGGATGTAGCCCAGGACATTTTTCATTTATCAGAAAACATCTCCTAAGTCTTCTCTGAAGTACAAGGTGGAATCAAATGCCCTGCTGTAGGTTTCCCTGGGCAGAAAATTTGCTTTTCATCCTCCCAGGGTTAGGATGCATATATTGACTTTCCCTTTTTTTGCTCCAAGTTGTGAAATAAAGGCCTAAGCCTTTGGAGACTGGAGAGAGGTTAAGAGCCAGTCTGCAGGCCCAATAAAGGAAGGGTAGGTTCTCCGCTCTAAGAAGCCTGGCTGGTGAAATACACTGGAGGGATCTGTGTTCTTCCATAATCCTTAAGACAGCAGAGAAAGCTTACTCACCTATTAGATGAGTTAGCTGGGGTCATGGCTGGTGAAAATGGCCCTTGGATGATAATGATGATGGTAACAATAATAGGGACCGTTTATTGTTTCAGTAAATAAAGCATCTAGCCCAGCACTAGATGCCAGGCAAGGGGCTAGATGCCTTTTATATGCTATCTAATATAATGCTTATTACAAATCCTGAGAGATAAGTGCCACTCCTTCTCTTAGAAGTCTGTCTACCAAGCAAGTAGTGGTAGAGTCAGGATTTGAACACAAGTCTGTCTGATACCAAAGGCCATGCTTTTCCCACCATACCACACTATTTGCTGAGGTTGAAGGCGCTGGAGCTATGGGGCAGAACTCAGCTGTGTGCTGTGACAAATTCTGAGATCTGTATTATGGCTTGGCAGTTGGATGAGACTTGGTGGAGTTGTTGTGCCCACCCGCCTCCCCTCCCTGAAAACTGGGATGCCCATTGTGATATTTTGGCTCCATTCCTCAGCAAGATCGTTGGTCTGGTAGATGGCCTGTTGGTTACCCTACTTTCTATCTCTGGCTATCCTGCAGGAGCTGCAGAAAAGAGCTCTAAACATGGAGCAGAGGACCGGACCCAGAACATTATCATGGCCATGAAGGACCGCATGAAGATCCGAGAGCGGAATAAGCCAGAGATCTTTGAAGTCATCCGAGATGTCTTCAGTGTGAGCAAAGTTGCCCATGTGCAACAGATGAAAACAGTGAAGCAGAGTGTGCTGGATGGCACCTCCAAATGGTCAGCCAAGATTACCATCACTGGTGAGCAGGCCAGACTTTTAGGGAAACTCTGGGGAGGGGCCTGGGAAAGAAGCATCCTGAGCGTGTGGGAGCAGAGACTGGGGATAAAGAGCACACAGAATGAAGGAAGGGGGTGGGGGCCTCATTATTCATCACTCCTCCTCTCCTAGATCCTGATGCCAGGGGGTGCTGGGAGAGGCAAGACTGCACCTGAAAACAGTATGAATACTTAATACAAGGATAATACAAGGATTTGGTAGCAATCTGATATTATAGACTTGATTAACAGTTTGATATGATAAGAGCTGGGGGTGGGAGGTCAGAGAAAGGCAGGAGATCAGGGTATAGTTGACCAGTAGCTTGCTAACTAGGTGGTTATGGCTGAAGCATGCATATAAGGACCTGTAGGGGTAAGTGGTCAGTTAGGGCTTTGGTGGGGTGGTGAGATTCTTGGGCTAGGCTTTGAGGGAAAGGCTTGTGGCTTAGGACCAAGGATAAATGTGGAGGAGTGTTGAAATCTGTTCCTGTGTAAGGAGGAGATAGAGGCTGCTCTGAGATGGGAAACATGTGAGTTATACTTTGGAGGGCTTATGACTTCTAGAGTATACTCTGAAACCTCCTTCTATGTGTGTTTGGGTTGCAGTGGTGTGTGCCCAGGGCCTACAAGCCAAGGACAAGACAGGATCCAGTGACCCTTATGTGACTGTGCAAGTGGGCAAAACCAAGAAGCGTACCAAGACCATTTTTGGGAACCTAAATCCTATTTGGGAGGAGAAGTTCTATTTGTAAGTCATGGTGGGCTTTGTCTTCCCTAGGACTGCGTAAATTTTGGGAGCAGGGTTAAATCCTTTTATTCTGAGCTTGCACTCTAAGAGGAATGAAGCACAGGCAGTGGAGAAAACCCTTTTCTCAGGTGCATCACTTGGGCAGTCCCTATTCTTTTTCTGGCTTTCTTCTCATAGACTCTTGTATCAGGGTTAACGTACCCAAGCCCTGTCCTAACTAGGGCTATTAAAGGGGCTCGTAGGTGCCCCAAATTGCTTTTTATAGTGCTAGAAAGATTTCACTACCGCTGAGTGACATAGCAGGGACTTCCACCCAATTGTGTATTTCCCAGTGCTGCTATCCTGCCTAGGAAGGATTAGTCTCTTCTAGAGAGTGGGGAGGGAACATCCTTGTTTAGCCATCCTACAACTGGGTAATTCTGGCTCAAAGATAGAAATCTGGGAATTGGATAGAGTTCCCTTCGTGGCTCAGTGGTTAACGAATCCGACTAGGAACCATGAGATTGCGGGTTCGATCCCTGGCCTTGCTCAGTGGGTTAAGGATCCAGCGTTGCCGTGAGCTGCGGTGTAGGTTGCAGACGCGGCTCGGATACCACGTTGCTGTGGCTGTGGCGAAGGCCAGCAGCTACAGCTCCTGTTAGACCCCTAGCCTGGGAACCTCCATATGCCGCGG